>BGPR01033194.1:0-17098 GCA_013235015.1 Araneus ventricosus | reverse complement strand
GTGAGCCAGTTCTACGCTCTTCTGCAAGATATAAACGTTAGAATATTTTTCTTCATTACTGCAGTCCAGAGATTCTCAACCATTGGTACCCGTACCCCTGTGGGTACGCGAAGGACCAGTGGGGGTACGGGAAATCAAAGTTGATAAGGGCGGAAACAAGAAAATATATGGAATTAAAAAAGTTACATAATTTTGTTTTCCCAAGTTAATATTTGCTATTTAATAGATATACCACTTGAGGAGTTCATCATTACGGAAAGTAATTTTTAACTACCCCTACAAGCTAACACGAAATTTTTACAATACTTGTTTCATCGCATTCTAAAACATCAACCGCAACCTAGCCTCTTCTCTCCTAGAATCCTACCTATTTATTTGCGGATTCCTTTTACGAACAAACCTCAAAAAGGAACTCACTCCTCTTGCGGGCATCTCACTCCACTTTCCATTAAGCCTATTAGGTTACCGGGGCGCCGAACAACATCTCCGATCAAAACGGCAAGAGAAAATATTTTCTTTAGACGGCTGTGCCATTACGCACCGTCGAATGGCATAGAAAAGATCTCTTCTTCTCATGTCCATTTCTTAGGAAATAGATGTTTGGAAATTCATCCTCTTATTCGAGACTTCCTGTAGAGATGCTTTTCCGTGTTTCATGGAACAACGATTGGGGTGATATGTACTACTTAGCAAAAGTAGCAAGGATTTGTTTCCTACAATCTTTTATTTAACATGACATGTACATATTTGTAAACATGGAATTTTGTAATCGAATTTTTACTCGCTTCCAGATATAATAAATGTTTTCATGTGCTTAACTGAGCATATATAAAATAGGATTCACCATGGATAATTAAACAGTCCATTCGTAACATTCTACCAATAATTAGTTCTGTTAAGACAGGCATATCGCATTATGTTTTTCACTCAGTCATGAAAAAGGCCGTGATATTTTATAAGTATGCCTGTTCATAAGTCTAATTAATGAAATATATTTGTTTTATTTTTTAATATATTACTCTATGTGTGCCTTTTTCTTTCTAAAGATGAAACTCTCCCAAATTCATAACATCGCCATTACACATGTTTATTAATGTAAGAAAATTAATGGAAGCAGCATTATGAAGATGCATGTTTAAAATTAAGAAATTCATTAGACGCTCCTATGCTATTTAATATTTATTCTTTATTTTCTTTGTTTAAAGAGATTATATTTTGAGACAACGAATATGAGCGAGATGAAATATAATAATTAGGTATCGCGACTTGTCTGGAGGAGAAAAATATGAGATGTTTGCGTATTGATTTTCAGTTTCAGACTGCTATGCTCAGAACAGAGGTTTTTGTTTGCTGTTAGTTATTTACAATCTGTAAATCTAGATCTAATTTTTTCCGTCCATATTGCTGATACGAGGACATTTTATATTTTACATTAACGTTACATTTTAAAACGAAATACATTTAATGTATTGCATTAACGAGATATTAGATAAAAGAAAAATGCTCATAAGTGATAAACAACATTGTCGCATTACTTCTTTCAAATCAATATTATGATTCTGTTCTTCATTTGTATATCCTGAAAAAATAAGAAGAAATATCTCAATTTTTAGCTATAATTTTGGTATTTCATTGCATACGGTTTATAAACTTTCGTCCCTAACTTCGATTGCCTTCAATAGGTTTGCATGTGGGTTGTAAACTTCGTCCTAAACTTCGATTGCTTCTGTCGCCTGAGTAGAGAATTTAGTATAGAATAGTAGAGTACTAAAGATATTCAATAAAGGTATGATTTTTCTTACTTCTACGATAGATGTTTAATTTTAAAATTTAATTTTTTACTTCCATACTATGTACTAGTATGTCCGTAGTATATTTGTCCATACCATTTGACTTCCATATTATACTAGTACTATCTTTAAAATCAATGCTTTTAAATGAATTTGCGTTAGTAGCATTCATTTTGTAATAATGAAAGTTGTTTAGTAAGATTTCGATTATACGTCTTTTCATTTATACGTGGTTTTACGTTAGTCCCTTGAAAGACGTACAAACGTTGCTTTACTGAACGTGGAATTCTAAAATTAATTTGTCCAATGAAGTCTAAAAATAAAACGCTCACTTTTTCGCTCATTTAATTCTTTTGTGACTAATAGAGTTCTGAAAAATAGGAAAGACAGATAACAGAGTTAAGCGTGGAGACTTAGGGTGCTTGGTTCAAAGATGAAATCGGAGAAGATGGGTGTCGGGGATTCAAGCGATTCGCAGTGGATGGATTTTCGTCTCATGAAACGGTCGTGAATAACCAGCCTAAATGGCTGGGTCGAAAAATGGAATGGAGTGGAGAACTGCCACGCCATTTGCGCGGCCTAGAACGGCCATGAATAACCGGCTTAACACGTTACGCGGCAGTGACCCTGGACTCTGTCGAGGATGGGTTGCCGTTTCGTGGATGTCCCTCCAAGTCACTGGCGAATCCAGGGGTGGGGTGCTATGGAGCTGCAGCCCCCCAGAGCTAAACTAATTTTTTTTATTTCTTTTTCAAATCACTACACCTGTTTGTTCTTAATCTATCTTAAAAATATAAAACGTAGAAACATTGATTTCTGGCCTGTCAGGATCGAAACTTTACCCTCTGTTGTAGTCATTCCACTCGTACTTGTAGCGTTAACGCGGTCGAATTTTTTTTTTTGTTAGTTCTTTCATTATTTTTTTGTTAAATTACTAGCAGTACGCGCACGGCGTTGCCCGTGGAATCAGGACTTTTGACATGAAAAAGTTTTGAAAACAAAATCAAAATAAAAGATACACATTTTTTGATTTTCCTGCGTAATTTTTTTTTCGCGCTACAGTACAGAATACGTTAATTCAAAACAATATTACAAAATTGGAACGTGAAAATGATTATTATACAGCAAGCAAAATATAAATCAAATCCGAAAATAATAATCGAAGTAATTCATTCAGTTGAAGGTCATGACGTATCAGCGCGTCCGCCAATCAAAATTGGCATCAACGTTCCGAAGAAGTGCCGCGTGAGGAACTCGATCGAGAAAAATAACTACCAACGGCCCAGAAAAAAATTAATTTAAAAAAAAAATGGGAAAACATATTTTAACCGTTCTTGTTTTAAATCCGACAGAACCGTTCTAGTTATAAGCTGAAAAACCTTGAAAATAATAGTGTTATTAGAAAGTCGGATGCACCAAATTTAAAAACAAAACTATCATTTAGATGGCAAAACCGACTATTTTTTTAAAAATTCTCAAAATTCAGTAAATTACGTTAGAAATTCAAAACTAACTTCATAAGAACGGAAATCGCGTTCTCTTTCCGATGGTCTATCTATTTTTGTCGTACTATTATTCGAAACCATTCTATTGAGAAATTAGTGAGAAAAATGAACCAAAACAACACAAAACATTAAATAAAAAAGATTCTAGATTAAAATTTAAATTTCGGCTTCGAGGTGCATTCAGTCACCATTACGACTACCTGTGTGCCAAATTTCATGGCTGTAAGTGCGATAGATTCGTCTGGACATCGCAGACAAACACACACAAACATTGCCTTTTATAAGTATAGATGAAAAGTATTGTAGTGTCCTTTATTATTCTTATTGCCAGGTAAGTTAAGTTAAAGTGTTCTGATTTACATTAGTCATGAGGTCACGACGATACGAAATTTTATGACTTCAGCCCCTCCCACCCGGACTAAAATCCCGGATTCGCCACCGCTCAAAGTGACCACTTTCTTTGAAGCGCTGCACGAGCTTTAGTATTTACAGGCCCTGAAATAAATTTTTGAGTCCTTGAGTGAAACTTTCGCTACACATTAGCTGCTGATAAACTATTCACATAAAAGAGCTTGTTCTGGTAACGATAGAATCCTGATTTGCATAAACCTGGTGTAAATATTTTACTTGAGTGCCCTCTATCTATGACTTTAGAAATAAATTTCTTTTTTCGTTTGAAATACCTGATTTCTTACTGATCACATTCGTGCGAATCGTAATTCTTTCTATGACCATTTGTTCCTTTTTAATCAGTTTTAACGAGCTTATGACACACTATGTATTTATATCACCGTCTCATGCCCGTACGATATTTATTTTGACTTCCAGAATTTTCATAAAAAATTCCTTTTTGCATTTATGTACTTTAATAAAAGCGGGATTTTAAAAACTTCATTTTAATTTTTTTTATTTTCTAACTCTTCTCTTTTAAAATCATTTTTATTCATAGAAAGCTTAACGACAATATCAAATGGAATTTAATTGTAACAATAAAACCCTTTTTTTAACAATAAACAAAATTTAGAAGAACCGTTTTCTCAGAACAATAAGAAGCTTTCGCTTTCATAAAAGAAGGAATCTTTTCTAAATTTAAATAAAAAAAAGAAATTTAAAAGCGTCGACCTTTGTTTTTGTTTTAATGCTGACTGTTTTGTGACTGTAAGAAAATAACCACTTCTTAATTTTTGGTACTAAATAAAATCAGAAATACCAGAAAAAGAAACTTTCCCTGAAAATTTTATATTTCCTTATTTCTGATTTTAAAGAACAACCACGATTGCAGTAGTATGTTTTGCACTTTCATGCCAATTTTAAAGTCAAAATTTGATTAATTACATCATATCAATCTATTTAAACCGGTCCTCAGTGCTTAGTAACAGAATAAAAACCACTCAAGCAATATTTTCAAACATTTCTATTTCAAACACAAATTTAAATGCCATTTTTCATCCTTCTTTCTGCATTAGCAGCTGAAAGCAGTACCTTCACTTCCGCTTCCTGTTGTATGAGATTCCGAAATACTTGATGGAATAATCCATTTCTCGACCGAAGAGGGAGGGAACGCAAACTACAATCTATATCATTATTCTAGAAACTCTTTGTGTCTGAGGCTATTCGGTTGAACATACGTCATCAGAAGAATTGAATCTGCCACCGGAAGCTACATTTTCGGTTTCCTGGAGAACGCCATTTTTTCTCCGTTACTCATAATTCATCATTTTTGAAATTCCGAGAAGATTATTGTACGCATTAAAGCTTTTGTTACAGGCTTTTCTTTTTTCGTATTCATTTCAATCCAGTCTGCGTTTTTTAGGTAATGCACGATGGCAAAAAATAGCAAATGGGAAAGGAAAAACATTTCGAACACTTGAATATTTTCGTGTTGTAGTTCTGGATCAATCGGGTATTTCGCCATCATTTTGAGAATATGAGTCAAGAAACACATGAAAGGAATAAGTTTGATTGAGCAGTAATAAAAATTTAAGGAATATTTTTCTTCCGTTAAAATAAGAATTCCAAACGTTATGTAAATATCGCTGCTCACAGAAGTTGTTAATCGTCTGCTTTCAAACTTTCCTCTGAGTGTTCTTGACCCACAGTCATTAATTCTTTTTTAACCCTATATAAGGCTGTAAGAAGTAAACTTACCATTAAATTCATCAATTTTTAAATGCAGTTTTAAAGTTGGCAAAAGTTGTCGTCGAATTTTTAGATGAAACAAAAATCTAGATGTTCCATTTTCTTATCTCAAACCATAAGGGAGTATCAAACCCCCCAACATTAGAGCTGACAAAAATAGTCTGGCAAAGGGAGGAAAGAGAAGAAGCTACTTAAGAGCTCTACTCTGTTATAATTTGTTTTTCATCAGAGGTTGAGCATTTTAAGAGCATATTTTCTTCGGCTTAACAAAGAGAATTTAATTGCGGAAAGGACACCGGCAAATAATCTCTCTTTTTAGAAAGAGTCGCTTTCGAAATTATCCTTCTGAAAGAAGACTAAAATGGCTTTTTCATTTCGGGCCTTTCAACAAGAGCTGCGAAATCTCTTTACTCAGAGAGATGGAACACCAAATTTTTAAGTAAAGGTAGAAGGAGCCTTATATCTCTCTATTTTTTTTAATTTTCCCTGTAGCACGAAAACATTTTAAAGAACAATTTTGTACGTAGATAAAAGTCGATACTATTCCGCTTCGTTATGCTAATTTAAAATAAATAACATGGAAGCATTTTTAACTTTTTTAATATTCGTATCGAGTAAAAATATATATTTGTAGAATTATTAAAATATTTGATGAAAAGAAATTAATTAGATTAAAAAAATCGTTTGATCATAAAAGAAATTTATTTTAAAACATCGATTGGCTGAAAAAGAAATTAATTAAAAATAGCGTTTGGCATAATTCTTTTCTAAAGATTATAAAAATAGTATGGCAACGATATAATTGTCTTAATAATTTAATAATCGGATTTTTTTGTTTTCAAAGTAGAACTTTAATGCAATAGAACATAATTCATTATCTTCAGATGCGACAGTTTATTTCATCAGGTTTCGGGATCACACTCCTCGAAGATCGAACGATATTTTGATCCCTTGACATCAATCCGTTCTTTTAAAGAGAATTCCTTATTTAAAAAAGAGTGGTTGATGTTCGAAGTGTTATAGATCAGGGTGCACAAAACTTGTTTTGTCCCTGAAAGTATCATGGATGTAAGATTAAGACTTATTCACATGTCCATGGAAAGCATCTGTTGAAATCCCCTCCCGGCGCGCGGAGTGACGTCATCACGCTCCACCCTTTTTCCCCCTCGCGGTTCGACTGTACTGCTTTGACGTACACATTTCCTTTCAGTTGTTTACTGCTTCTAGATGCGACATGCACCACATCCACTTGTTGCAAAGTTGCAGTGACGTTTATAAAGAAAAAACATAAGCGGCCGACATTTTTTTTCACGTTCGGTCTAACTCGTGCGTTCGTCTCCCGCTATGTTCGTATAATTAATTCGTTTTTCGGACGTTTTAGTGGAAGGAAAATGGATTTCCCTGCATGAAAGGCTAATCTGTGCCAGTTATTATGCTGTAATGTGGAAATAAATAATTCACATCAAATTAAAGGTTTAGTTAGAAGGCGAATTCTACTCTGGCATCCGGACAAAACCCAAGACTGCCCTGATAGATACAAACAAGAATTTTTGAATCTGTACGAATCTTGGAGTACATAGAAAAATAAATTTGCTCCCTCTTCTGAAGAAAGTTCATATAGTGGACAATATTTTAAATCAACTGCAAGTTCACAAGTAAGTGTGTAGAACTCACAATCAGATTCATGGAAAGATTATTTCAAAGAGGATTTTAATGACTTGTTTACCGATGAATCATGTGAAAGTCAATACGAAAATTTCTCGTTTTCTGAAGAATTTTTCATTCCTTCTCTTAAAAAGTCCTTCGCCATTCCCGAATTTCAAAGATCATTTTTTCTATCAAAATCAAATCGTCGAGTCGGCATTTTTTTGTATATTTTCTTTATAAAATACAAAAAAATAAATTGATATATTGTACAGTGTTCGTTATAACGGGCAAGTGAATCTTTTCATGTCCTGGGAGACTAGAACTGAGTTAATTTAATTCATTTTGATTCTGAACGTATGGTTGGAGACACAAAAAAGTGCTCTGAAAGCTAGAGATAATTCGGAACGAATGTGTTTATGCTGTGCATTTGAAACAATTTTTTGAGGCATGTACAAATGAATTCAAAAAGCCCTGTTTTGAACCATGCGGTATGGGATCTAAAGATTCAAAAACTTCCGATCCAAGTACTAAATTCAATCATAAATTAATGGTTGATTAAGCGAAAAATTACGAAGTGTTGCCAGCATTATCGTCAGTGCTTTTATTTTCGGAACTCCACGAAACCGATATTGTATTTTAAGGGGGGATTTTAAATGTGACAAGACGTTTTCGCGAAGGGATTTTTAATATTTTTTGAGGGCGACAATATAAATGTTAACGTTGATAAAGGTCGATTGCCTTTTTATTTGGGTCAAGCAATCGGCAAGAGATTTGTTTTATTTGACGACGAAAAAGGAAGGCAACATTCGGGCTCTAATTTAACCCCCGTTCAGGGCTTTTTAAATTTAGATGATCTGAGGGATCACCTGGATGGACACTTAGAATTTCAATTAGAACAATAGAACAAGCAGCCCATGTCACAAGTATTTCCCCCTATAATAATCACATGTAATGACTGCGAAGTGCCAGAGTCCATAAAGGAACGAGTCTCCGGCCCAATTAAAGTATATCCTTCCAAGTACTGGGACTCCCACCCTCTGAACGTGAATGAAGAAAATATTTACATAGGCTGTGTGTTTCAGAATTTATTGCCTGCAGAGCCTGAGGTTCATCGGCACATATAGCCGCAAGTTTCAAAATGGTGGCGAACGGAGTGGTCGAATAACTGTTCATGTTTACAGGTGAAATTATTTCCTTACATTCAAATTCAAAATTAATTTCAATATTTTTTTCTTTAAATAAATCTCTTTCTATAATCTGTTCTTTATTTTTTTGGAGCTAGACTAGAAGAGATGCAGATATTTGATTGAACAAGTAATATAAAGTTTTAGCAAACAGACCACTTAGAAAAACGAGTTTCTTGCATAATAGTCGTAGAAATGTTAACCATAGACACGAAATTAACTATAAATATAGTTTTGTTATATTATCGTCCCATATTGAAGCAACACGAGGGTTATTTTTGGACGGACCTCGCCATTTTTAACCGCGGTCAGATGACGAGGACGACACCTGAGCTGCACCCCGTCTCCAAAATTCCGCATCACATCAGCTGGACGACGTTCGACCCTTTACGTGTGATTTAGCATGCAACAAGCCCATCTTCTTCTCCGATTGTTTTTTATTACTATTATTTCTTGTTTTATTTTTATATGGTTTTTTAGTTATTTTATAATCTTAATTTTAATTTTTTTCTCTTTATTGATTCATTTATATGTATTTCTTCATTTTTTTCTCCGTAGGTATTTTGCGTCTGATACATGTGTATACTCTTGTAAAATAGTCATTCTTTGATTTTTAAAATATTGATTTTCTATACTTGATGGAGTTCAGTATTATTTTATTATTATTACAGTAGAACCCGCTAATCCGAACTAATTGGAACCGGTGATTGTTCAGATTATAAAAAATTCGAATTACCCGAAATTGCGATAAAAATTGATTAGAAAAAGATACGTGATTAAAAAAAATGTAAGTTATAAGTACTCAGTACTACTATCTCTTGAATTCCCTTATTCAAAAGCGATAGAAAAAGAATATGTCTACCCTTTCATTAGAATAATGGATGTGCTCCTGTATGAAGTGTCCTTATATTACGGCAAATTGCATTAATGTCTTTAATGTGTACAAAATTATGCATGCTGAAAAAGTACTTTTTTGTTTTCAGCATACATATTTAAATCTTTTTAGGTAATCTTTTCAATTACATATAATTTTCGAAAATAAAATCGGTTCGGATTAACCTGAATTTCGGACTAGCGGGGTTCTACTGTATTACTACTATTTTACTTTGTCTTATGTATTAATTCAATTATTTTGCAGGACCTCCCATTTCCGTTTCTCCAACCATGGTTTAGTTTTATCTGACGGATGGGGTCTTGCGCCATCGTGCAGAAGATTAATTCCTTCGCGCAGTCATCCTGGCCATTTCTTTTTAATGGCAGTATTCAATTTCTGAAGAGTTTTGGTGGGAAAACTCTTTGCGGATCCGGAAGATTTGCAAAGAAACCGTTCTGGAATACTTCAAGCAATATGACAAAAAGCAATACCATGAAGGGTGTTCAAACGAGTGTCATCTTGGGTCTCATTGTTTACGAGGACTATGTCTAGAAGTTAACTGAAATATGCAGTTTTTTTAAATGTATTAAATATTTTCTTGAATTAGAACTGTCTGTGTAATTTCGAACTGTGTCTTTATTATCGGACCGCCCTCGTAAGTGCTCTACGCTGGTACCATTGTTCTATCGGATTGACTTTTATGTTTGCCACTACTAAATTTTCAACCACTGTAGCTATTGGACCACGTCTGGAGTGATAATTCTTTTTGAAATGTATTAAATATTTTCTTGAATTATAATGGTCAGTGTAATTTCGCCCTGTACTTTTATTATCGGACGCCCTCGTCAGTGTTCTAAGCTTGGCATAGAATGGACTTGTTTCACTTTAACTCATAATCCACTAAATAACAACTTCGTTTACGTAGTACAGTCAAACCCCGCTAATCCGAACAAATTGGGACCTGTGCCTGTTCGGATTACCCGAAATTCCGATAAAAAGAGAAAAGAAAAAGATGTGAGCTAAAAAATTTATGTTATAAGTACTCAGTACTACTATCTCTTGAATTCTTTTATTCAAAAGCAATAGAAAGAGAATATGTCTCCCCCTTTCATTAGAATAATGGATGTGCTCCTGTATGAAGTGACCTTATCTTACGGCGAATTGCATTAGTTTCTTCAGTGTACAAAATTATGCATACTGAAAAAGCACTTTTTTGTTTTCAGTATGTATATTTAAATCTTTTCAGGTAATCTTTTCAATTACATATAATTTTCAAAAATAAAATCGGTTCGAATTAGCGGGGTTCTACTGTACATATAATCATAATCATTTACAACCATAAGGAACCTCTATTTCGGGAGACTATAGCCAATATAGCAGAATATAGATAAAATGCTTCCACTATATTAATTTTAAACTAGCACAACGGAACGGAATAGTACCGACATTTATCTACGACACAAAAAGATTCTCTAAAACATTTTCATGCTACAGTGAAAATTAAAAGTAAATAGGAGAGATAAGGCTGCTTTTGCCTCTACTTACAAATTTGTTGTTCCAGCTCGCCGAGTAAAGAGATTTCGCAGCTCTTGCTGAATGGCCCGAAATGAAAAAGTCGTTTTAATCTTCTTTCAAAAGGATAATTTAGAAAGCTCGTTTCACTGGAAAGAGAGATTTGTTGCTGTTGCCCTTTCCGCAATTTAATTCTCTTTGTTAAGCCGGAGAAAATATTCTCTTTAAACGCTCAACGTCTGGTGAAAAACTAATGATAACAGAGTAGAGATCTTAAGTAGCTTCTTCTCTTTCCTCCCTTTTACTGACTATTCTTGTCAGCTCTAATGATGGGGAATTTTTTACTTATTTGGATTTTTTCTTCAAATGACTGTAGAAAAGTGGGAAGGGAAAAAATGGAATATTTATACACAAATGTAATGTCGCATTCCTGCCTTGCTAGTCTTATAGCTAGGAAGAGAGTTTTACAGGGGTACTTATGGAGTTTCGTCGGCTGCTAGATCTGACCCCCGAACTTGGAGACCATTTTGGTGACTTGGAGATAATTTTTGCGACTTTGGCGACAAAATGTAGGATCTCAAAAATACTAGAATTTTCACGATATCTCTATTATGAGCCGAGATAAGGTTTTCTCCAGATGATTCCATGTGACGTTATGTTCTTTCGAAAATGACTAATCCTTTCCGGTGAAATGCATTAAAAATATGATGATATTTTTCGTCTGCTCTAAAATGCTGTGGGATTTTTTACTTATAGTAAAGTACCGTTTATACGTCTTTCAAGGGACTGACGTGAAACGACGTCATAAAACGACATCATATAAGGCAATCGAATAATACGTATAATCGAAATTTTAATAAGAAGCTTTGATTATTACGCATTTTAGGATACTAATGCGAATTCAGTTAAAAGTAGTGCTTTTAAAAAATTTTAAGATAGTACTAGTATTACTACACAGTATGGAAATCAATAATTAAATTTTAAAATTAAACATTTATCATAAAAATGAGAAAATTGTACTTTTATTTCATATCTTGAGTACTAAATATGCATATCTTAAACGATTTATGTGCATGCAGGTAGGCGTTTAATCAAGACCTTTAACTGTCATCTGACGCACTGATTGCATGTGAGTATGAAGTATATTATTAGGAATCGAATTGAGTTCATTGATTTTTTTTCACTAGTCCTTCGGAAAAAAGAAATTAGTTCTAAGTTTTTCAATCTTCAATAGGCCACCGCGGTCCATCATATTCTTGTAGTAAAAATAACTACAGGAGTGTTTTAGAAATTCGAGTGTTAAAACATGGTCACGTCTGAAAAACCAGAAAACTTTTCTGCACTTTTTAAGAATTTTCACCAAATATATTCGTTATTCATTCGGCAAACCAATAGGAAAAAAACACTTCCTAACAATGCAGGGATGAACAATAACAACAACAAAAAAGTTCCTTTCGAATTCGGAATATCTGGAGTGAAACTTTTCTTTTGATGAATAGGAAGTTCTTAATCTCAAAATCGTTTGCGCATGTCGACTTCCGATAAATTCGAGATTTTGGGAAGGAGCGAGATATTTATTTGCACCCGGACGATGAAGATATCGTCTGACGCTTCTCCCCTCCCCCCCCCTCTTAATCTCGTTTTTTTTTTTCTCTTCTTCTTCTTTTTTTCTTTCCTGCTTTTGCTCACAAAAACGAATAAATTCTCGAAAATAGTTCCGCAGAGCTAGCAAGTATTAAGTTTTCGAATCTCATTCGGGGTTAGGGGGTAAATCAGCTGTTATTTTCAAATCGGAGCAACAAGGATTAAAAAAAACTGTCGTACGGGATGCTGAAGAAAATAAAATATTTTGTAGTTTTTTACGGATGCTGAAATCGCCTCTTTTTTGTGTGTTCTATGCTATATTGATCCGATATATAGCCAGCACACCAAATTGCAAATGCGCTTTAGACCACTATGTTTTTGTCTGCACATTCACAAAAAATTTTCATTTAAATAGACCTACTGGCGCAAACAAAACCGCATGGTTTAAAATTTTAGTTAATAAAAAATTTGGACTTGCGAAACTGAGATAAATGTTTAGGATTTCCAGCTGCATTTGCCGTGAGCTTCCTGACTGATGAAACGTTGTCAAAAGATATATCAATGTTTCTTTAACATTGTGTTTTTTTTTATTTTTATTTCTTCTTGGAATCGAAAAGTTTAAGTGTGTTCTATTGACTTGTCACACATGCTGTAATGTGTTTGATATCTTTATGTAATTTAGTTTTCGTTTAAACTTTTATTTGTCTTTTGTTTCTTGCTGTACTATTTTATGTTGTTTCATGAACTTTTTTGTCACTTCCCTTGTCTTCTGTTTAGCTGTTCAGAACTTTTGATTTTGTTGCTGCTTTTTTGCATGCAGTGTAATTCAGTTTTGTTGTGATGTTTTGTAATTTGATGCTATGTTTTTTTTCTGTTTTGATGTTGTTCTGTACTCCCGCCGCCCAGCTCAGTGCCTTATATCCTCTGGATAAGCTGTGCCGGTGTGTGCCAATAAATAAATAAATGAATACTGGTGCGATTTATCAGGCTTGTATAAGCCATTTTGGCTAGTTCCAGAAAGTCGACCTAGAGGTTAGTCATTGCATGTAAAGACTAGTTTGTTTTTAATAAGTAGTTCACTCCCCTAAATGCCAACAAGAAGTTGTTTTCGAAGACGGTAGGTAGCAACCTAACAGCGCAACGGAGTGCATGCCAAAAGGACTCTCGGGGGAAGTAGGGTCCTGCCTTTATCTTTTTTATTTAATAAAATGAAATTTTTGTTTCTACTAATTGTATTTTTAACTGGTTGAATTTGAAATGTAATGCACAGAAATAATCTATGTATTTAGAATAATTGCAACATTTTCTGACAGTTCCCCAACCTCAACCACTGAACCGATTTCGGCACAGTTTATTTCATACGAAAGCTTATGACGTCTAGATATGCCATAAATAGTCGCCTGTCCTTCAACACACTCCATTTTCGAAAGAAATCAAAAATGTGTAATCCAATGTACATTCTCTATGGGAAAAAAACCATGAGATATTTCTCCAGCCCCAGCTACTGGACCTATTTCGACATTTTTTTGAAAGCTTATGACTTCTCGGTATGCCATCAATGGTCGCTGCCCCCACAACCCTCCATTTCCGAGATATACCGCCAAATAAAACTTTGGCTGAGTCCCTCAGCTTCTACGACAGCCAATTCGCCAATTAGTATAGCCAAGTTGAAAGCATACCCACAGGGCATCAATATTACGCTCGAAAAGCAGGCACCGAAGGCGGCTAGTTTAGTTCACGGTTTCCATACTGGCCTTTTTAAGGCCAAATTCTGGAAATTTGGCCTTTTTTAAAAGACCTTGGCCTTAGGAATTTTCTTTTGGCCTTAAATTCATTTTTTGGCCTTTTTTGGCTTTATTTCTCCTTATGACTTTTAGAACGATTCTTAATATATAATTTAACTATTTTTCTAATAAACTTTAGAATATTGAAAAATGATATAGAATGTTGTTGACAAGAGTTTATATATTTCGCTCGAACATTTTATTATGGATCAACAAGAACAGAATTCTTTTTTCATTCTTACTTACGTTTTTTCTTCTTTTCCAAGTAGCGCATGTCGATGTTTAAAAGAATTAACTTGAATTTTAGTTTAATAGAACGTTATTATAAATATGTCAATCTAGTGGGATTCCGTTTCATGCAGGAGAGTCATTTTCTTATGACAAAATAAATGGGAAATGTGCGCTTTAATGAAATTTTAAAATTTGGCCTTTTCTGGTATTATTTTAAAGACGGTTTGGCCTTATTTTGCTAATTTGATCTGGCAACCCTGGTTTAGTTTGATATATGAAAGTAAATGTGAAACTTGTTTAGATTAAATTCGTTTCGATAGTTTTGTTGGCTACAGTTAAATAAGAAACCTGACATTTTACAAGACTTAAATTTGTCATGCGCAACTGTAAAATATGGTAATCAATTTCACAACTTTAGCATATGTGTTCCAGAATTCATGCTTGGAAGTGTAAACCCGAAATTTTCTGCATTTAATTTCATTCGCATTTTTGAATTTTTATAAATGCAAGTCTTTTCATGAATAATAACATTGGATAGAAAGAACGTCTTGTCTGAAAGATTATTTAATAACGGATAAGAACATAAATAATAAAAATACGGTATTAACAAATAAACAAAAATTATTAACTTATTGTTTACTTAACATATTAATTCCGGCTACCATAATTAACCTTGAACTCGTTCTGGAAGTCAAAGCTCAATAAATCCTGCTTCGTCGAAAGAAATATAAATAAGAAAGGAATTGTTGAAATTGCTTCCGAAATTCAATTAATAAGCTTTCATTTTTTGTCCCAATATTTCTTTTAGAAACACTTGAAGCTGTTGCTAAATAAAAGCAACTAAAAGTTCGAAAAGAATTAATGAAAATCGATTATCGGAAAAATGTATAATATATCGGGTGAGGCTACAAATAATAAATTCCGAAAGAGGGAGGTTACATAAAAATACGATGAATTATTTTTATTATTCGTTCGGTTATTCTCCTGATTTAATCTCGAGTTCTGAGAAAAATCGAATGTTATTCTTGTGCGACATGAGTCTCATTTTTTCCTTAAATGATTAGAATTCATTTTTATTTCCAAGTGAATGGAATATGGCGGAAACATTTTGGTTTTTAACATCTGACATCGCATTAGAATTCAGTTTTGCTTCTTTCTGTTGATAAGTATAAAAAACATATTTTAAGAACTTTACTTAATATTAGCTGAAATACCGGCATTTCTCGGCATTAAATTATTTTCTTGTCCAGTATTTTTAATTTAAAAACTATTTTTGCCTAAAATATTATTACACACAAAACCATTTTATCGTCTGAAACATTTTTTTAAATTAAAATGGGAACATCAATTCAACCACAGGATTATATAAACAAATAAATCAAATATGCGGCTAATTTTCTCCCTGTTTAATTAAGTAAATAATTAATTAAATAATTATCATATATACATTAAATTAAACCAAATCAATAGTTGAACCTGATATAAAGTTTTAATTGTCTGCTTTTTAAACTTTTCCTTTAGTATTCTTACAGAATTCTATTAATGTATTCTGACAACAGTTCTTCGTATGTATTCTTATTCTTCAATAAAAAATTAAATAACAAATAATAAAGCAATTAACGCGTGCTCCTGGTACGCCTTTTCTTTTCAATGGCTGTATTCGATTTCTTGAGAATTTTGGTGGGAAAACGCTTTGCGGAACAGGAGGATTTGAAAAGAAACCTTTCTGGAATACTTCAAGCAACTTGACAAACAGCAGTACCATGAAGGTATTTTCAAACGATTGTCACACTGGGATGAATAATGTCTCAACATTTACGTAGATTATGTCGAAAAGTAAACAAAAGTATGTAGTTTTTGTTAAATGTATTAAGTATTTCTTGAATTAGAACTGTCTGTGTAATTTCGAACTATGTCTTTATTATCGGATCGCCCTCGTAAGTGCTCTACGCTGGTACCATTGTTGTATCGTACGGACTTTTATGTTTGCCACTACTAAATTTTAGACCATTGTAGCTGTTGGACTACATCTAGAGTGGCCACCTTTTTATCAAAGAAGTAGAAAAGATATTTCGGAGACTTTTCTTGCAACAGAATCGAGATTATTCCGTAAATATGTTCTCTGTATGACATTTTCAAAATGAGGTCAAAATATCAGATAGACCGAGAACTCCTATAAGAACATATTCAGTTACTCATATATATATAGTATGCTTATGAATTATTGGAAACATTTTAAAATTAATTTTAAAAAATAATAATGGTACAACTGCGTTTTTCCTTTTAAATGAGAGAAAAAATAAAAGAATTTTCAGATAGCTGGCGTACCATTACGACGTTCTAAATTTTCTACAGCCAGAGAATTTCATACGCAATGGCTACCGATCGGCAGAAACCGATGCTCGTTTCCTGGATTCCTTTTTTAGTTTTTCCTGAATATCTCGAAAACTGTTCACTTATCAAATTGCAATTGGTATAACAAATTAAAGAGCTTAAATTCCCTACAAAAACGTGCTCTTATTTTTCGTCTAGCTTCAATAGTTTCGTCGATAATGTCTCTCAAAAATGGTATATTTCCATTAATTTACGACCACCGCAATGGCACGTTACCTATCTGAAAAAACTTTTTAAAATGCGCTCTCATTAAAAAAACCGTATTGTCGCATTATTATTTTTATTATTAATTTTTTAAATGGGTGCAATAATTTATGACCATACTGTATTTTCTATTCACAAAATTATGATATCGAATATTTCCTTAAAACCACATAATGCATTAAAAAGAATGAACAACAAAAAAGAATAAAAAATAAGGATATTCAACAAAAGTTTTTTATGTATACAATGA
>BGPR01033191.1:0-17099 GCA_013235015.1 Araneus ventricosus | reverse complement strand
TTGCAAAACAAGCTTGCTGCAAAGATGATACAGCACACTTACACACCACGACCTAGATACAGTTGCTTATATCTGGTTTTGATCTTTGTCTCTGTTTTAAAAACCATCCCATTTTAATAGCATCTAGACCTCGTCCTTCATTTTATTCATTCAATAAATCATTGATAATTTGTGTCTTTTTATAAAATACTTAATAATAAAATAAATCTGTCTTGAATAATATATCGGGCTAGTGTAAATAAGATGCCAAGAATATTTTGCCGCATGCAACTACTAGATGTAAGGATAAATTCAGAAATGTTCGTTATTGAATCCAAAAAATTCAGCTTTATCTTTGAGAGCGAAATTTCAAAAGTTTAGATATGTGGTGTTGCTTTTTAAGCGACGATGTTTATAATGTATCGCTTCAAAAATCACGAAGAAGCAGGATGCAAATATTCTATATTGATTTAAAAGGGCTTAAAAGTTTTTTAGTTTCCAAATGAAATTTTAAATGTCTTACAAACCATTTTTTAACCATTGATGTTTGTTACCCAGTCTTAATGCCGTGACCTGAATGCATATTTATTGTTTTTGATAAATGCATATTACTTTGAATAACGTTGAGATATTCTAGATTCAGAATTAAATAATACTAAACAAATTATATTAAATAAAACTGAAATTACTTTTCTTACTCTCCATTTAGGATATTAATATGATAAAATTTTTTCGATTTTTTTTCTTAAACTGTCATATTACAAAATGGCGTCTAGCAATAAAGGAAATGCATTTCACACATCACATAAGCTTTCATCAATTGAAAACAGTGCAATTATTTTAGAGTTAACGAAGGTACGAGGCTCATTTAGAAGACGGACAGTTTTCGCATGAATTAACTTGGTACGATTTGCCTTGGAAGCATTCACATTTGTTTACATTTTCCAAAGATGCTTTATACATAAAACGTCGAAAATAAACTAATCATTTAGATGTGCATAAATATATTACCACTATTTTAATTTATAATATTTTTATATAAAATTTGTTTTTAACAACAGAAGCATCATTCTCTCAAAAAAAAAGTGTAGTTTCTTTTATTTAAAGCTTGGACTTTTAAATTCAAGCTGGTAAACCAAAATTAAATATGAAGTTATCATCGTTTGAAGACAGAAGGGAAAAAAAGAATTTATGTTCAGTTTTGTTCCCAGAATTTTAGGTTTCAGCGCCATCTAGTTAACTCAGTGGATAATGTTTCATGGGTAGAACGATAAAATTCCAACAGAATTTAATTTTTCAAATATTGGACAAATGAGAAAAATGATACTAAAATTAGTGGCGACGATTATGATAAAAATAACTGGTTTTCGGTTATTACGGTTTAACCTTGTGGTTATAATCAATTATAAAAATTGTTTATTTGAAATAATCGGTTTTCGGGAGGGTATGTAAAGAAAAAACAACTTTTGTAAAGAAAGTTGGTTTTGTAGGAAAAACCTTAGTTTTTTAATAAAATGAACCCATTGGGAAACATTTATTGTCTAATCTATTGAGAACAAAATTTCACTAATGAATCGAGAATATGAGAGCAAACATGGCATAGAAAAGGATTCTGTAATGTTTGAACACCTCATTCTTTAAGGGTGCTAAAAGACTTTTGAGGTAGAACTTTGGCAGCACAACGTATAAGGTTGAAGAAGTTTTAATGCAGTTACGAATATTGTAAATAAGAAGGATAGGAACAAAGTTGCTATCCCTGGCCTGCCAAAACGCGCAGGGTCACTTCAAGAACGTTCGCCATGACAGCAGTCGGAAACTGAGGCCGGATTCCTAACGCCCATCACCATTATTTGAGTTTAAATTAAATAATTTATTATGAATGTGTTATCAAAACGTAAAAGTTGCAATACCGTGCAATACCATAAGCTGAAAGTTCAAAAATTGGAAAATTATTAGAGTACGATACGATACGGTCCCAGATAGCATGTACACTTGCAGCATGTTTGATTCCTCTTGGTATAATCTCCCCGTGGCAAACTTGACGTGACAAATTTGCAGCAAACCTCCTGCAATGTAACATAGCATAATCGACCAGCCCACTTGCGGAACAAGTTTGTTGCAAAGTTGATACGTCGCACTTACACATTACGACCTAGATACAGTTGTATATATTTCGTTTTGATCTTTGTCACATTTAAAAAAAAACCACCGGTTTTAAATAGAATCTCCTGGAACGTCCTTCTTTTTACTAACTCAATAAATCAGTGATAATTTGTTAAAAAAAACTAGGGGTTTTTACAAAAACAATTAAAAAATTCTCCATCTTTTTACTATTTATAGAACTAGTACTTTGAAGAAAAATATATCACATTCTTTCAATGTTGAAATTTTAACGTTCATAAACAAAATTAAACCTAAAAAACAGTCAATGTTTGTTGACATTGTGTGGCATATTTTTAAAAGTAATTAGTTTTGAAACCTATTTTCATAATTTTTTCCACTAGCAAAACGTAGATATTAGCGAAAATCGCTCTCTCTCTTTTACTTCAAATCATATTCTCATCTCAAAATTTAAAAAATTTTGAAATCAAGAAAGCGGTTTTAAATAAAACGTGCAGATGCACTGTCTATTAGCGCAATCTATCTTCTACTATTAGAGTCTCGCTGGCTGAGTGGTTAAGACGACTGGCTACGAAGTGGGTTGTCGGGGGTTCGAATCCGATGTTTTCTGCGCATTTTGTTTTTGCTATAGTTTGCAATGAGTTTGATGCAACATGCTTGCTGCAAGTTCGACAAGTTATCTAACTCGTTTCCAATAACTTGTTTCAATCTTGCACTCTTGCAGTGTCAAACGTGCTGCAATCTTTCAGATTTGCAGAGTAAGATTGCTGCAACTTTGCTTCAAACTAAAATTGCTATCTGGGTCTGACTTTAGAGCATATAGTGATGGTTGCAGAGGAAATTTCTGGAACGTCACTCATGCATCGTTTTATAGTCTGAAACACTAGAAATACATGGTATTGTAATAAGTGTAGTATATTATAATAAGAGAAGTTCTAGATTTGCGGACTGACTAATGATTCTACAATAGGTGAGACTGATAGATGGCGCTGACTTCGTTGCAATTGAACTTTATGGAGCGTTACTCGTGTGCTCGTAGTATGGAAAGGCTGTCGAATTTAGAGCACCTGGACAATTTTTAATGAACGGAGACGAGAATTAATTTTAATGAAAAACAAGTAGTAAAATGTATTAGTAATTTACTTATTTTCAGAGGAATATACTGAAATTTTTATGAAATGGGAATGAGTAGGAAACAAATAGCTTAAAAATTTTGTTATTGGTTATATTAAGGAAACTGGTTTCCTAGGTAGGACCACTGGTTTCTTAAAATGTGCTAGAAATTTCTTTAAGCACAATTATTGTATTTTTTTAAATTCTCAAATTAATAACAAATGATACGTATACTTGGTTTCTGTTCTTTTTCATGAAGGACTTTATGGCTTTAATGTCGTTTTATTTATTTTTTTGGCATGTGCTTTTCCCAATTTAAGAATACTGCTAGTGGTGATAACTAATTTCTGAGCTATTCGTGTAGTTAAATGTAGTAATTCCATTGATTTAAACAGTCCAATTTAGAAATATGTTTCTGATTCAGTCAAGGCAACATTTGGACAACAACAACAAAAAACTCCCTTTAGATTTTTTAAATCGATCTTAACATAACTATTGTAATATATTATATCCAAGTAAAATAAACTTTCTTACTTTAAAACAGCGTAATGGATTTTTGTCTTTTCTTAAAATACTTGAGTATACCGAAATCTAAAACACTTTTCTCTAAGAACAACATCGTACCGCTTTCTTTTAGAAAAGATTTATACTCTACATATATGCGTCAGGGGCTATTTTCATATCATCTTCCAAGTTCCTAATTTCAATCCTCTGGACCGGATTATTGAACAGGAAAAGTAGGCACCTGTCAGTTATGCGTGCTTCACAATGTTGTCAATGTTGATATCTTTCAAAAATACTCAGTATATTCAGGGACGAATTAGTGAAAAGGCCTATGGGTCTCACAACTATGGGAGTCTCAAAGCCTCGAGGTTTTTTGCGTTATTTGCAAGATAGTCTAATTTTGTGTTTTCATTTGATTTACAAAGACCATGCACTATAACATACTGAAATTAAAGCAAAGAACTGTTTGAATTTCAGAAGACTATACTTAGGGAATTGTTTTATGATTTAAAATTCCATTGCATATCAGTATTTTTTCTTCTTTTTTTCAGTTGACTGACTGACTAAAAAGTCAACAGACCAGCCAGATTTTGTATTAGAGTATTCAGAATGAGTTTAAAAGTTTTGAATTTTTAATATTTTATTTAAAATTAATTATAATTTACTTTTTACTTTCGAAATACTAAAACGAACTCTATTAAATGTGACCCGTATTTAATGTTTTATTTTTTTATTTTGGTTTTTAGGTATATTTGTTATTTCAACCTGCTTATAGAGATATCATATTAAAATATATTTGGTTTTGCAAGTGGAAAGGGGAATGACAAAATTTGCTTTGCCTAAGGGATCCAAAAAAGTGCCACTGGTAACCCGGCACTTTCTGCTTTGAAACCTGACATTGAGAACCACCGAATATAATAGTCGAAAGGGGAATGGAAGTTTTTGATTTGCCTAAGGGCTCCAAAAAAGTGCCACTGGTAACCCAGCATTTCCTTCTCTGAAATCTCACATTGAGAACCACCGAATATGAAAGTTTAGCTAAATAAACAGAGATATACTAGAAGAAAGTTTTACGGGCTAGATTTTAGATCTTGAAAAATTAGCTTGGGAAAATGTTTAATTTCTTTCATTTCTTGTTGTAACACTAGCAACGATGACAAACAAGCTTGTTCTTGTAGGAAAAGTTGCAACTGTATAAAATAAATAAATAAATTGTGGGCATACTGCAAATGATTTTAAAAACCAAATGACTAATATTTAATTATAAGAAAAAGAGTAAACATTTCAAAAAGATAATTTATACAATTTTAATGCTTTTGATTCCAAAATGTTGAGCACATGGTTTCTAAACATTTCAAATGTTAACTAGTATTGATTTAAGGAAGCTTAACAAATCCGCGGAAATTGATTTTTACAACCCAAAAATATGTTGAAAGCGATTGTAACGAAAACTGATTGATTTTTATATTGATGATCTGCAACAATGAAAATTATTTATAATTTATTGATGTGTAATATAAATGTTTGCTTTAAATTTTCCACTTGTTTTTAAGATCTGTTTTCAAAAATCTGTACAGAAAGGATATGAAATATTTTATTTCTGCCGCAAATCTACAGTCTAAGTAATATATCTAGTAATAATAAACAGGAATGGCATTAGACTCTGCCCGGCAGGGGGCACGACCTGTTGTATGGGGGAAGGGATGTAATAAATCGGTCTCAAATTTTTGCCAGGTCTTAATTTATCTACTAGTTGAATAACCCGTTGCCTGAATAGGGTCGACTTTTGAAAATTTTTAATTAAAATTTTGTTTAAAAAATTATGGAATGTTTTTGCTTTTTTCGTCAAAAACTTTAGCAAATCTTTTTGCACGAACTTAAAATTCAAAGAAATGAACATTTTTAATGATAATAATTTAGCTGTCGTCCAAAATTTTTCATCATTTTGGAAATTAAATATATATATATATTTGTAGAAATTCTTTGCGAGAAAAACCTTTCATTGTTGCAGCAACGGTGGTTTGTTTAGTGATAATATTTTCGCATATATTTACATTTGTAAGATGCTTCTATATTTAGTAGTACTTTTGATCAAAGAAAACATGCACCGAGAAAGTCTAGAACAACAGAAAGATATTTGTAGCCTGCAAGTCCATTTGTGAATTTATTAATATGCATAATAACATGTATTACCTGACTTTATTTTGTAGATACATACCTATTATATTGATATAGTGGTAAAGTACTCGATGTTTCCCGGTTTTGTCAGACCATTGTATAGATAAAGGAAACGAAACAATACTATACAAATAAAATAGTGTTTGTTAATATTAATTAATAATGAAATAATGAACAAATTTTAACAAAATTATTCATAAATAAATAGTATAAAATTTCTCTTTCTTTAAGAATAAGGGATATACAGTATTTTATATCTTCCTTACATTGTCAATTCATTTTCGAATATCTTCTAATTTTCGGAACCCTGGATATAAACCTTCCTTACTAACTGATCCAATTATTAAATATCTTCTGATGGCTCATCTCTGCCCAACACAGAAGGGGATGAGTCAGGTCTCATTTCTCAAAACAGTATGTTTATTTGATCTTTAAATCAGTTAATTTTTAACTAAAATTTCCGATTTAAAGTGTCAATCAAATGATTTAGCATGTTTCATTAAATTATCCCAAGGGCCTGAGTGAAGAAGATTCAACTCCACTTCATTTTCAATGCGACAAGCTTAAACATATCAAGCAAGTTTCTTGCCAATCTATCAATTTGTTATATGCATTTTAAAGACTATTCTCCCCCTGTAAATTATGGGATAGGGTATAATGGTTGAATTCCCGCTACAGTATTTTTAGCTGGCTAATAAGAAACATGCATTCTAAGTTTCATAAAATTTGCACCATCCGTAATTAATTTCATGTCTATCGGTCATCAGTCACATGTACAATATTTAAATGACTCCCACACACTTCTGCCGAATCCTTTGGAAATGTGTTAGGCTTTCTTTACCCCTACAACACTTGATGGGCAAATGAAAAATAGGTGCATCAAGTTCAATCATAATCACCAAAGCAGTGTCACATTTCACGTGCATCTACCCTTTTTTTACAAATATTTAAGCGAATTTGTCCCACCTTACCCTGGGAGACTGCATTAATCTTTATTTACCACTAAAGACTTTCAGTCAACCAATACCGTCAGGAACATATATCAAGATCAATCCGTCAAAAATTATGTGAGCACTTCTTATTGCTCGCAATCAACAAATGTTAAAATCAAGAAAAATGCATCTTTTGATTTATTAATGTGTCTTTTAAGGGCAATGCTTTTCCTTAGTTATTTTTAATACTAACTGCGGTTAGTATTAATAATAGTTGGCCATCATTAATACTAACCGCGTAAAAAATACGTTTAGTCGTAATATTAGCAGATTAATAACATTGATCATAACATATTCTCCATATTTAGATGTAAGGGGCTATTTTCATATTTAATTTCATATCATTTTCAAATTTTTCAGACATTCCTAAATTCTCTTCTTTTCACCTATCCTCACATTGAGAAACCTTCGAAAATATTTAAGTTCTTTGAAGCAAAAGCACCAGAGATGTACAAGAAGAAAGATCTAAAGGTCTCTCTCTATATATACACAAATTTCAAAAACGTGTACTATTCAGAATTCTATCCTTTACTTTTTATATAACATTTGCAGTTTCTATGAATTAATCTTGAGCTGTTTTTAAATAATTTGCACAGAAAGATATGAGCCAAAACCATTGTCAAAATATGATTCCAACATTACACATGTTTTATTTTCATGTTCATTTAAGGGAAAATCTAAGAAAAAAATAATAAAAATTATTATATTAATGGAAATTTTTTATATTCATTTCCTCACACATAAATATGTTAAAGAATTTTTTTTAAATCTTAAAATTTAAAAGAAAATAATTGTTAAGTATGGACATATTATTAATTTTGGCAACAGCTCTACCAGCACTGTATTGTTTACTTATCTAGCGTCAGAAGTCAAACCACGCATTTTCCATCAAAAATATCTTTTTGAGTTTAAAACAAATGTTTCAGCTTTTTCTATCTAAATTGAATTGAATTATAAGTTTCATTAGGTTATGGGAAGAATATCGTTTACCATGCTCTTCATTTTTTATTTAATTTATCTTACGAGTTCATGTTTAAAACGTTTTAATCCTTTCTGAGTATTATTTCCAGAAGAATCGCTCCTGAAATTATGGACTTAGCAAAAGTTAAAAAAAGCCCTTAGCTGGCGAAGGCGATTGGCAAGTGTGGAAATATATGATAAAATTCACTTTGAATCGCCATGCTGGTGTCTAAGAAGTAGTTCAAGGAACTCTAGTTAAGCCTGAAATCATCACCGCAGGAGCTGAAAAAGCTAACCGAGTGAAGTATGAGAAATATCTCAAGGATTTTCAGAAGGCAAAAACCAATGCTATGGTTGTTTAAAAAATTCCATGACAGAAGAAATTCTACAAAAGTTAATGCGCTTCGAGTTAGCTAGAGAAATTTCGAGAGTTACATATATTATAAGAAGCATTTTCGGAAAACCAGCTGAAAAATATATGTATGCAGTTTTTTCAGTTTAAATGGAATGGAAGTGAAAATATAGAGACTCATCTTTCGAAGTTAAAGAATTTGTGGAACGAATTAAATGCAGGATTACAGAACAAAAATTTATCTACATTACCGGAGTTGCTGCGAAACTGCAATATATTAGATATATTATTCCAAATGAATATATATTATTTAAATCTAGTTGGTTGTTATTAAGCGATGATAAAAGAGCAGTTGACGAATTAACTAACCAATTATGTTCATGTGAAGGGGAGTTTAAAAATCGCGAGTTTAATTTCTGCAGATGTTTGTAGTCCATTTGATAAATCATTCAAGAAATCTCAATATTTTATTGTTTTTAAAGATCAGTTTACAAAGTTTAATTGTGTTTTCTTTCTGAAGCAAAAGTCTGATGTTGCTAGTGCTCTCCAAGAATTTTTAGCTTATGCTCGAAATTTGAGTCTTACTGTGAAAGAAGTCATCAGTGATAATGGAGGAGAATTTGACAAAAAATAAGTTAGAATGCTTTTGAAAAATAAAGGAGTTGTTCAAAGATTTATAGCACCATACACATCTGAGCAAAATGGTGGGAGTAAAAGAGAGAATAGGACTATCGTTGAAATGGCCAGAACATTAAAATATTCTAACCCTGATGTAGAGTTTCCTCCAACATTATGGGCTGAACTAATAATTAGTTCAGTGTATATAATAAATAAAACTGGAAAGTTAAGATCGCGAGTCCCTACGAATTATGGACAGGAAAGAAACTCGAGTTAAACAGTTAAGAATTAGAATTATTAGATCTGTATGCTGTGTCCACATACTCTAACAAAGAAGAAGAAAAATGCATAATATAGCTACTAAAGCCTTCTTGATAGGATGTAATGGCGATGAAAAATATCGCCTTTGGGTTCAAGAATCAAATACTGTGATTTGTTCAAGATATGTGAGATTTAATGAAAAAATATCTGCATATTTAAAGGTAGTTCATTTTTCCATTACAGATGAAAATAGAATGACTTCTGAATGTGAAAACCAGGGAAAGTTAGAAGAGAAAACCTATGAAGTTTCTGGAAATGAATCAGAAGAGGAGTATACAACTTTGATTCAAACAATGAATCAAATTTCAGAAAGCTGAGAGACTGAAAAAACTTTTGATAACAAAAATGCTATGAAGACTATATAATGGTAGTTGAAGTCTTTATCGTGAACTTTGAAGAACCTATGACTTTTGAAGAAGCCATAGAATGCAAGCAGAATAGGCATTGGAAATGTGCGATGAACTTAGAGATGTCTTCATTAATTGAGAATGAGACATGAAGCTTAGTAGAATTACCAAAGAATTCTAGAGCCATTCCATGCAATTGGGTCTCCAAGATTAAGAAAACAACGGATGGTTCCAGTGATAAATACAAAGCCAGGTTAGTTGCTAAAAGATTCACTCAGCGTTATGGAATTGACTATGAGCAAATTTTCAGCCCTGTGACAAAGATCAGAACTGTATGTTCAAATCTCAGTATAGCAGAGAATGAAAAAATGCATCTTACGCAGTTTGATGTTTGTTCAGCATTTTTGTGTGGAAAGCTTGATGAAGCGATATGCATGCAGCAACCAGAAGGTTACAGTGATGGTATTTATCGAGTATGCAGATTAAAACACAGACTGATTGGACTCAAACAAGCTTCTCGCTGGTGGAACAAGTATTTTGGAGAATTTTTTAAAAATCAGAACTTGGATTTAAAACAAAGTTAAGCTGATCCATGTTTGTATATCAGAGACAAAGATGAAAAGAATTTGATAGTTTGTTTGTATTTGTTGATGATGGATTAGTTGCTGAAGCTGATTTACAAGAATCTGAAAAATTAATAAATGATTTCAATTCAAGATTAAAAATCACCACCAAACAAGCACATTTTTTTAGGTCTTGAAATCCATCATTTTGAGGATGGAAGTATTAACATTAATCAGTAAGCTTATGCTATGAGAGTTCTTCAAAAATTTCAACTAGAATATTCTAAACCAGTACCTACTCCCATCCTTAAAGAAAGCACACACATAGAGAAAAGTGATGAACAAATCAATAAATTTTTCTGTAGGTTCTTTAATGTACTTAATGATAGGATTAAGACCAGATTTAGCCTATTGTGTTGGTATTTTGTCACTTCATTTAGAAAACCCTTCTACAGAAGACTGGATGACAGTAAAACGAGTACAGCAGAGTCTCCTTCCTACGAAGTCTCCCTACAGCGAATTTCTCCCTATAACGAAATTTTTAATCCGAATGTTAAATAACATTCAAAATATTCTCCGTATAACGAAGTGGTTGTCTCCCTATAACGAATTTTTTCAGACCTTTATCTTTTCGACTTTTGTCATTTTTGAAGAAAGTTGCTAATTTCTGTGCAAACAAATCGCTCACACATGCCTGTTTCCGGAATCATTCGCATTGTTCATTGCAGCGATAACACATAAGGGCCGTTCAAATATTACGTAAGCATGTTTTTGTTAACTTTTGACCCCTCTCCCCCCCTTGTCAGCAAAAATAAGCAAATCGAAACCCCCTATTCTAATTACGTAAGCAAACGGCCCCCCCGTTCTTTTTTTCCCACAAACCGTATATCAGTAATAATCTAATTTTAAAAAATTTAGGACTTAATTCAAATAAAAAACTTTAACTCGGCTGAAAATGAAAAAATATATATATTTAATTTCCTTGCAATTTTGTTTAAGAAATTTCTTTGTTTATCACAATTTTAAAAATTCAAGTTTAATTTTCTTTTGCCAAATTTAATTTTTTTTTTAATTTAATTTTTTAATTAAATTATTTTTACAAGTTACAAGAGATTTTCGGAAATAAGGTGGTTTTAATAGCTTACGTAAGCATCACTCATACCCCCCTCCCCCTTGTCAGCAAAAATAAGCAAATCGCAAACCCCCTCCCCCCCTTAGGTGCTTACATAATATTTGAACGGACCCTAACAATAGAATGCTATGTGAAGAGTAATGCAGTTGTGGGGACCTGGGTTTCTACAGAGGGAGCAACATTTCTGCGGGTCAAGATTCCAAGAATCGGGGTGGAGTGGGTGTGGAAACAGCAAATGGATGTGACAATTCGCATTTTATGTTTATCCGTACTAGCACATATTATTCTCTAAATTGGTGAATTCTCTTCACTTTTGAGCATTTTATTTATACATTAAAAATTAGTATAATTTTAACAAATTTATAATAAATATTACTTCATTTTTAAGTGAAAGTCATAATTAAATATTTTTGAACTTATCGCACATACTAAAAGGTTTGTAACATTTATTTAAATAACTGCAAAAATCTCTAATCTCCGTATAACGAAATTTTCTCTATAACGAATTTTTCAACTGGAACCAAGCGATTTCGTTATAGGGAGATTCCACTGTACTTAGATATATTGCTGTTTCCTGTGTTAAAGGCATTGTATACAAACATAAATAGAAAGCAGGATTACGGAATGTTATAGTGATGAAGATTTTGGAGGATGCAAATCATCATTAGGATCAACTAGTGGTATTGTAATTTTTACAGTCGTGTTGCTATATCATGGTTTAGCGAAAAGCAGTCGGTAGTTGCAACTTCTACAACTGAAGCTGAAATAATAAATGCAAATGGATGCTGCAGATAAATAATTTAGCTAAAGCGACTGTTTTATCGTGGTAAAAAGTTAGATGGAATACCAGTGCTTCAAGCTGATAATACAGCTGCGATTAGATTAGAACAAAATCCAGAATTTCACCATCGTATCTAGCATATCATCATCAAACATTTTTTTTCTTACCAGAGAAAATGTATTAGAGAAGGAATTATTGAAGCAGCAAGTATCAAAAGAAGATCAGAGTGCTGATATGATGAACAAACCTCTTTTTAAACTAAGATTAATGGCTCTTTGTTCATAATTAGGATTTTTTTTGAGAACTTTACTAAGTTCATTACTTGCATTTTTTCCTTTTCTTTTAACAAGGGAAAGCGTTAAAGATTCATAGAAAATCATAAATGTTAAAAAAATAAATGTTTATATATATATATATATATATATATACATATTATTTGGCAGGGCTCAACCAGCACTGTATTGTTTACTGCTCTAGCGTCTGCAGTCGAACCATGCACTTTCAATTAAAAGTATCTTTTTCAGTTTTAAACAAATTTTCAGCTTTTTCTATTCAAATTGAATTGAACTATATGTTTTATTAAAATAAACATTAGGTACACCAATTTACAGTTCCCTTTTTTTCTCGATGTACGAAACATGATTTAGAAAGACCGATCATTTAACATTTCAACATATTAATCTTTATATGCAATTTAGATTTTTTAACAAATAATTAATTATCATTAAGAACTTAAATAGATAATTTAAAATAAAAATTATTTCATTAGAGTTATTTTGAGACTATCTGAAAAATGAAAAAAATGTATTTTTTTAAATAAAAACTCTTCTCTATCTAACTATTATAATTTTCAAATGGCGGTATTCTAAGCAAGAATTTTTCGGAATTTCTCTTTACATCCTCTGAACTATTGAACCGAAATGGAAGATACGTTGCACAGTGGTGTTTCAGTTGCTAATTTTCGATTGGCATCAAAATTTCTATGTGATGCATTACACTATTTTTAAAATATAATTTTAATAATTCATTAAAATTATAATAATAAGAGGTACAATAAGAGAGAGGTATAATAAGAGGTACATTTTTCTATTATGGTAAGTTGCAGTTTAAGGTAAAGCAAGAATTATTTTAATCCATGCGTTACGTCCAGAGATAAATCGAACAAACTGCAACGTTTATTAGCATTAGCTTACCAAAATTTCATCTGCCAATTATCCATCATCTGCTTCTTTGAAATGGCAAAAATTCATATTCTTTCTGCTTGATTTAATCTTGAATATTTGGATTTGCTTTCCAAATATGAATTTCCCATCTAAAAATCTCGAGTTGCTTCGAATTTTATTATAAACAAGGAAGGAAAACAACAAATCTTAGGGACTATTGCTTTAGGAAGACAGAAATTTTTGGTTTCAATGTGCGATAACTTGCTACTCTGCATCGTTCCAATTTTAGTATACATACTAACGAAGCAAGTGCGGTAATTTGCAACTGAGTAACGAGCAATGGTGGGATATTTTTTGATGGAATGTATCAAATTTTCTTCAAGTCTTAAATATTCAGTCGATTGTCCATTTGCTTACATGTGTTTAAAAGACTCCTCTCACAGCCTGCCCTTAGAATCTGGTTATATTTTATTTAACCAGTCAGTATGTTTAGTCAGCCAATGAAACAGGCCTATAGTATTTAATCAAAATTTCCTTATCCGTATCAAATTTCACTTGAATCGGCCTACTTGTTATATAGAAGGTTTAGAGTTGAAATAAACCAAGTCCATGTAGATTTATTTCGGAAAACGCGTATCTCACACTCCATAAACTATAGTATTTTTCTCTGGAAATATATTAACCCAAGGTTTTTTCCCCAGAAAGCTTCTTTATGTCATTCTAAATGGCATCTCAAAAGTTCCAGATATTCTGCAGTACACTTCCATATTTTAAGGAGGGGGCAATGGGAAGAAAACTTTATCGTCGCAATCTGGTCATTTTCTACAGAATAACTATAAACCAGGTTCTTCTTTTTTAAGTAGAGAACTTTTCTGCCACATTAAAAATCATATCTGAAAAGAGCTCGACATTCTGCTATGCGTTTCTCGTGCTTCTTTTGTAGAGGAGGGAGTGGGGGGAAAGAGAAAATTGTATCTTATAAATTTGGGCAAGTAGGGTATCGTTTCAGACGTATTTTTGACGCTGAATTGAATGAAAAAGAACTACATTGATGTGAAGAGTATTTTGAAAATCACCAGGAGTTTTTTGAAGAAAAACACACGAAGATACACTTTTTCGCATTGTATTTATTGCAGGTTAATAATAAAACTAATATACGTATTTACAGAGAAATAAAAAATTGTGTGCATATATAGATATACAGACTGATAAATATATATATCAGGTCTATCTTATTTGCCACATCTGTTTCTTCGGTGCCATGATTATTTCTCATTCAAGGATTCTCTCTACTGGTACGGTGTTTAAACAAGATTTTTCGTGACAGTTTCTACAAGAAATAGAGCAGTGCAACCCCAACTTTCGACATTCACTCGCATCCACTGCAGAAATCTTTATAACAGGGACAGAAAATCTGTTCAAAAGAGCACCTGGAGCAGTTGCCTACGTTGTTTCAATGAGAACTAAACTATTTATCAGACATACTCCACCCCCATTACTCGGGATTAAGTTTATTTCCAAGCACTGTTTGTACATGGTAATAAACCCGAAATTAATTTTGTTGTGCTGTTGTTGAAGTTTGTGGTAAACAAATGAAATGGACCGTTTCTTTGTCACTGCTTTAGTGAAGTATTTATCGATAGTGGTAATCAGTCAATGAACTTTCATTTCCAGATGCAACTTTTTGTCCTATCAAAATTGCTCCAATGTTCAGTGCAACGCAGCATTTTATCTTTTCTACATTGTCTGTCACCCCAGTTGCTATAAACATGTTCACTTGTACACTTGGAAAAGGATTGTGAGCGCAAAACCACTTTGATAATTTCTTGAAGTCTGCTTGGTCCCGTTTGACTCGAGATTCCCGTGCTTCCACATGTTATTCTCTATTTACAAAGGAAAGTCCACAAAGTTTTCAAGTTCTTCAGAAATATTGCAAACCAACAACGAACTTATTTAAAACACTCTCTTTTGTACTCCTTCCCTGCACAAAGCCTCCTTGCATCTTTGAAGATTTCATGAGCGATTTTTCTATTACCATATCACTTGAATTTCCACTAAAAAATTTTGATTGCTTAACAATAAAGAAATCAGCAATAAATTTTTTATAGGTGTCTGCATCCATTTTGTTCCCCAAATTTTCCATATCTTGTGCAAACAGCTGACCACTTTTGGCGTACAAAAAGATATCCTGTGGCATGGAAATACGAAATCATCCTTTTTATTGCAGGCAAGTATTTCGTCCATTCCCCCATTCTCTCCACTCTAATGAACTCTTTGAGAATTTGCAACACGTCCAAATACTGGACTCATAATTTCGAAGTTGGATCTCTCACTTATAATGAAATTTTTTTTATTTTGATACTTCTTTTTAACATCATTAAGGATTCTTGACTCTTCCACTGTTGAAATTGAAGGCGTTGCTTCTTGCAAGTACTTGCCCATGAATTGTTGTTCCTCATCAGACAGATTCATTTCACCGAAAATTATTTTAGACGGAGCTATTAGCAGAAGTGTATGGCCACTGAGAGCTCGAGAGTACGCATGGCCTGTCAACAGAATCAGAAACGTAATTAGTACTTAATACTTCTACTACCACCATGATGAAGCCAATCGATCCAAGAAAGGACATGCACATATCAAAACCTCCTAGTCTCACTACCATTATGGAAACCCCATTGTTTTGAGCGGATCAGGCAACGATTTCCTTTGCTTTGATGTAAAAGGGTTGATAAAATGATATAACGCAAATAGCGTGGCCATATTTGAGACTATGTTCGAGAACATATAAAAACGCCGTTTAAAAGGTATTGCAATCATTTACAGGACTGTTCAGGAAAGGTAGGTTATGACGCGTGATTTGTAGTGCTCTTCATGTTGTGTCAACATCTTCATGAATCCACTCCATCCAGGAATTTGCAGTACTATCTTAATTTAGCTTAAACCCACCAGACATCTGAATTCCGCAGATTGGAGATAATTGTTGGTTTGCAATCTTGTTGTTGCACAATAATCTTTTTCAATCCTTGAAGACCTCGATTATCGAAAATTTTGGTCGGTAATTGTATATTTTTTGTTAGCTCTGACCCACTTGGTATCTCTCTCAGCCTTGGTACAATTTGTAAGAAATCATTTACTTTATCATGTGGATCAACAATTTTGTTTATTCACAATGAATGAATTCTATTCATACCATCAATTGTTGAAACATTATGGCAAGCGAGATAGACCTGATGTAATTATTTATTAGTATTTGCTTCTAAATCTGTATACAACTTTTTATATCTGTAAATATATTAATTTTAATAAAATCTTCTAATAAATACAATGCGAAAAAGTGTATCTTTGTGTGTTTTCTTCAACAAATAACTCTTGTGACTTAATACTCATCATATCAATGTAGTTCCTACTTCATTTAATTCAGCATTAAACATACATATAAAACGATATCCCACTTGCCCAAATTTCTAAGATACCGTTTTTTCTTCCCCCCTCCATTCCCCCACTTCCTTCCCCAAAAAAGAAACATGAGGATCGTGCAGCAGTATGCGAAGACTTTTCAGATGTCATTTAGAATGAGATTGAAAAGGTCTCTACGTAAGAAGAGGAATTGGTTTTTAATTATTCCGAAGAAAATGACCAGATTTCGACGATACAGTTTTCTTCCCATCGCCCCCTCAAAAATATCGGAAGCGTACAGCAGAATGTCGAGAAATTTTGATTCAAAATGATATAGAGAAGCTTTCTGTGAAAGAAAACCTAAAGTGACTGGACTATTGATACTTAAAATAGCAGTGGGGTTCTAATTGCTTGTGCTGCGTGGTGTGTACTAATTGAATTCTGGATGTGATAAAGTGAATCGAAATAAAACAAACGCTAGGCGGCGCTGTTTGTGACATCAGCCTGCGAACTGAATTTTTATTCGGATGAAATGGTGATCTGGGCAATAACCTAACGTTTAATGTGTTTTATGATGTC
>BGPR01033189.1:0-17100 GCA_013235015.1 Araneus ventricosus | reverse complement strand
ATTGCACATGATGATACAACTCACGGCAAAAAGTTAGAAATATAATTTAGCACTTAAGATGCAAGATTTGTAGAAAACAAGTGCTGATGTAAGACACCTTTTAATTCGGAGACAAAAATAGCTACATTTTTCCCATTTAAACGAGGAAAACATCATTCTAGCATTAAGGAAGCGTCAAAAGTTATTATGACGCACATTTTAAGCGTCAAAGGAAGGCAAGTGTTTAAACAAAAGTGAATTGCTTTGCTTGCGTTGCCATTATCCCGGGGAAACTACCGGGAAACTTTTACAAGTTAAAGCCACCACAGACAAAACATAGCACGAATATTTAAAGAATAGGTACTTTTAACCAATACCATTCTTCCCTCTCACAAAATAATTTGCAGCAAAACTTAGTAACATACAGTGGCGTAGCTAGATGAGGGAGGCACTTCGAAAGGGGCGGCAAAATCAGACATGGAGGAAAACAATTGTAGAACTAAGAAGAGCAGCGGCACTAGCTCAGTCACTGTACTTCTACAAACCAGCGGGAGTTTTCTCCCCTAAACTTTCTCGTATACTTCACCCAAAAGGGGTTCTGTGTCCGATGCGCACAGGCGCATTTCCGCACATCATTAACTAGTGGAATTTGCGCACACATTGTATGTTTACTGGATCGCAATTACCTTTGGTAGGAAAAGTTGGCGAACAACTAGAGGGGCAATAGAGAATGCATACTTAAGAGAGCGCTCAATGTGTGAGGGTTCTTTTCTATGAGATAATCACCACTTTCCCAAGGGAAAGTTGATAATTACATTCATGTATTTTCAATTTATTTAACATAACGATTAATTTATATGGATTATTTATTGTTTAATTTAAATTATATCTGTATTAGTCACTTGTTTGAAAATATCATTTATTAAGGTCCTTAACATTTTCCCACGAAAGCATCATTGTGTTATCAGGGGAACGAAGTGTCATTCTTCTACCGACATTGATTGATTGCCATATGTCCAAGGTTTTCAATGTGCCAAAGCCAAGCCAAATCATATAGACATCTAGAAAGTTTACAATACTGCAACCTTTCCAACGCTTGTGCGCAAAGAACACTACTTAATGACTTATCGCAAATGCGACTGTGCGCAAGTTCCACAATACCCCCAAAAGGTGCCGTTTCTCCTTCCCCCACGTGGCTAAAAAAATCCGAACCTACTGTTATCCAGAATCCAATGACTATCAGAAGGTTTTTCATTATAGTGATTGAAAAATATCTAGGTAAAGAATTCAAAGAGATGCGTACCGATTAAAACAAATCCAGCGCGCACTGCTAGGTTTCACTCTTGCCGTCTCAAGGACAAACTGACGTCATTCGCTCCTTTCGCGAGCACAGACGATTGATTCCGTACGCATGCGCGTGGAGCGGATTGGTTTCAAAGGTAAATTATACAGACCGACAGACAGTCAACCCTTTGACAGATTTGGCCCAAAATTTTATACGGACCTACATTCATGACGATAAAACTGTGTACCAAATTTTATCCATCTAGCTATTCAAGTTTTTGAGTTATAGTGTTCGCATGACTTCGGACATACAGACATTACGGGCTTCCCGTTCACGGATTTTGTCTAAAATTTGATAGAAACCTACAAATTATGTTTAAAGACCACGTACCAAATTTCATCCCCGTACATCTAATAATTCTCGAATTATCGTGTTCACAGACAGACACAATTCCAAAATTGTGTTTTTCGGACTCAGGGAGGTCTAAAACGTGGAGATTCGTCAAAATCTCGAGTTCGAATTTTTTGACGATTACAATACTTTCTCTTTGTATACGAGAAAGTAATAACCAATATAATTAATTCGTATTTCCCGACTTTTGTCGATAAATTGCCAATGAGAAAGACTGATGGTGGAAGTGCGATTTCGCAACTTATCTTGAGAGTTCGAATGCGTTACACGACGAATTATGTTACTAAAAAAAAATTCCTGGAATTTATTTCTTCATTTTGAGGTTTATGTCCCATATGCAATTTGTAAATGAAGGGCAGCATATTGCAAGTTCGCCTCTGGGGACAAAAGTTGCCGCTACGCCACTGGTTATTTATTGAATAAGCGCCACTACGCCACTGGTAATTTATTTAGTTTATTGCAGAAGTCTAGTATTTCGACCAATATTTTACCTTCTGTATATAAAGAAATGTCAGTATAATTTAAAACTCAAAAAAAGGTTTAATTTGGCACACACGATATCTCTCTATTAAAGTTGTAAAGCAAAAAAAAAAATCTTAAGTTTATCACAGCATTTATTTGAAAGCGTAATAATTGTTTTACTAATTATATTAAGCGAAATAATTTTATCTGGCAATCATTTTTATTACGGAAACAAGTCATTTCAAACCAAATTATACATTTATAAAACAAAACTCTTGAGGCTAATAAATGATTTAACATACATAACCCTCCCAATTTATATGCAGCAAAACTGCCCTTTTCCGAATCCGCTAATTGCATCAACAATTTTCAATGGGCATGTGTGCGACGTAGCACGGAAATACTCATACAGAAACAATCACTACACCTTTAAATTGAGAGAGATTTATTAACTAAGTCAAAAACCAAAACTTTTTTTTGCTTTGTTTTGTATCAAAGCAGTAACACGCGAACCGGGTGGAGGCGCAGGTGACAAAGAGAGAGAGGGGAAAAAAAAAAAAAAAGATTTCGCGAAACGGATGAAACAGAACTGTCAACCACACCCTGCGCAACTAAATGACAGAAAAACATGGGGTTTTCCTAATTACCACATTCGCTGCAATAAAGGGTTGGATTTCAGGTGTGATTTATATTTTATTTCTTTTTTAGAACAAGTCGAGACCAGCTGATTATGTTACTGTTATAAACATAGTAAGAACGACCTTTTTTTTTTCCCCCTTCAAGTAGTTTCCGTAGTATTTTGTATGAGGAGAGACTAGTTTTGGTTTCTTTTACGAAAAACGAGGAGAATTCACGCAGTTCTAAAGCAAACGATTATATTAACTTATGGTGGAATTTTTTTAAAAAAAATTAACAAGCAATATTTTTTCGTCTGATAAAAATGAAGATAGGATTCAAAATTAGACGTACTGAATTCGTGTCATACAATGTGCTAGGGATGATTCTGCAGTTTTATTAGCTTAACGTCATTTATTTAACTAATTCTTAAAATGCCCAGTGTTGTCTTTAAGCAACAAACACAATTTTGTCTTAAATCTTGAGAATAAGACTGAAGTTCTAAAGCCTGTTGTTGTCAATAGGATACATATTGAAAATTTTATTAAATCAATTTACAACAAATAGATGGCAGCGTGAGTGCTGATGAAAAAATAAAATTTAAATGGATGTTTTTCACTTGAGGCTGCATCTTTTTGCTTTGTTCCTACGATTGAGAATACCATATTTTATTCTACAATGTTGAAGGAAAGGAAGGAAGTTTGACATTATAGAATTTTATCAAGGAATTTTTTTCTGAAACAGTATTGTCAGTTGGTAACAAGCTGTTTTTAGCCATAAACCATACTTAAAACGAAATAGGGTTTTTTGAAGTAGTTTTCCCATATTTTATTCAAGAAATGAAAGTCAAACGTTTTTAAAGCGGTTATGAGAACAATTCGGTATTTTTCGAGAAGCGAATTTGATGATATACTTCTTAATAGATAGGTAGAAATTTAGCACTTGAGTTAGTTTCATCGATTCTATTAATGAAATGTGCATTCTGAACATGTTCTTAAAACAATAAATGGCGTGACAAAAATTATTGAATATAATTAACCATTAGCGACACAAAAAATTTAATTCTATTCTATGGTTGTATATAATAAATCAAATAAGACATCAAATAAACTGATAAAATAAACCTTCATATCGGAACAGCACACTGCAAAAAGGCAACAAGCCATAAAATACTAATTTTACAGGAATCATTTAAAAAAAAAAAATTCGACTTGAGGCTGTCTCTGCGAAACGGCCGCTGGGATTGAGGGGTGTAGACTTACTTTCCTTAGTCAACTGTGACTTTCTGTCACTAAAGTAGCTCTATTTGACTATTAACTCTATAGTGACTATTAGTCTAGTGCGACTATATCTATGTAAAATTCTTCGTGACTTTCACCAACTTAGCAACTCGAATGTTACTAAACCATAATTCGAAATTCTAAAATTATTTTTGCAATCTTCAATGTCAACCTTTCTCTGTTAAATGAAACTAAACCCAACTCTCTATGTTATTTGGTTGCGGATCTATAAGCGTTTAACTTTAGCACGAAAAAAATCCATAATTTTTTTCCTTTCCCCACATACCATTAGACCACTATGGAGAGACGCAAGTCTATGTCAAAAACCATTTACTGCTGTTCCTGGTGAAACAAAATTTTAATTTTTTCGAAAAATGCGAGTTCGTCTTCCAACACATTTCATGTACATCTTTGATTAAAAATAATTCTCCTTTTAAAAAGGGTTAGTAATTTGGATTTGTTCCCCTTTTGCAGTTCGCGATTTATCTGTTTGTCAGATAAGGTTAACGCAAATCTTCGCAATTTGTCTTCAAAGAATTAATTTATGATCTGAATTTTTAATCAATTTTCCCATTTGTTTCCAGGATTACCACAACAAAATTAAAAGCGGCCATATGATTGAATTATTAAAATTGAATTTTGTTCTTTATCCTCAGAAAACTCTATTTAATAAAAATATTTTCAGTAGTTCAAAATTTCCAGTCAACGGTTTAAACAGTATGTCACAAGGAGTTTTTTTTTTTTTTTTAATGACTTCAACACATAATTTAACGAATTGCTATTGTAAATCAATCTATTCTGTGTAATTTTTCTTTTTTTTAAACGTCTGTTAAGTACATCTGCATAAATAAATGTAAGGAAAATAGGAAAAATAATTAAAATAGTAATTATAACAAACTATAAGTTTTTAATTCAAAATACGAAAATTGGCAAGAGTAATTAAAATGAAGTAATAATTTGCAAAAAAAAAAAAAAAGTTGGATATGTGGAAGAAATAAAAAACAAAAGTAAAAACAAATTAATAAACACATCGCATTAGTGGTATTTAATTAACATTAATAAGAGTAGTGTAATTCCTTAACTAAAAATTTCCCTATAACATTGTTAGTTAATTTTTACACAAAGGTTGATTAATCAAGTCAGTAAAAAACATCAAAAAATTCAAAAACAGTCGCAAAAGCCAAAAATGTAAATATGCATCACTGCGTAATACAGGGTGAAAGCACGATACAAAATTCGCTTCTCTACTACTTCAGCACGCATCCAGACAAAACACGAGCAGCTGAAGCAACAAATAAAATAGAGAGCGTTCAAACGTTTGGATACGTAAAGAGTTCCACGTGGTTTCCCAGCATTTAAGGAAAGAGAGGGAAAGTTTCACGCCTCGGTGAGAAAGCTGAAAATTGGATTAAGTATGGGAAAAATCTCAGTGACGATGAAAGTGAAGAGAAAATTTCTCCTCAAGATGACGATGATTTGAGATAACTTTTATATCGATAAGCTTTTAAGAGCATCATATTCAGTTTATTAACTTTGATGATATATATTTAATAGATAGATTAGCTTCTTAAAAGCCTTACGCAAAAAAAAAAAAAAAAAAAATACGGAAAACTTTCGGTGCAAATTCAATAATGCGGTTTATGTGGCCAATTTTAATATTGTTGCGATGGTAACCAGGAGTCGATTCAGGTTTTCTAGGGACCATTTTTGTGGAAAAAAATTTTTATAATGTAAATCCTTCAATTTTAGCAGTCATATTTCTATATTTTAACGTTTAATATCAAAAGTGTTTCATTGAACCAAATATATGCAGTAATTTGATACAATACTCGTATATATATATATATATATATATATTGTGCAATGCCGCATTCAAAAATTTTAAAAAAAGAAGTCAGACTAAAAAAAAGGGGCCGTTTTTAAGAATTTGAATTTTGTGAAGGGGCCGTTTTTATGAATTCGAATTTTGTGAAGGGGCCGTTTTTATGAGTTTGAATTTTGTGAAGGGGCCACAAAACGGCCCCAATTTTCGCCTGGACCCATGAACACAGTTAAAAAGGTAAATATAAATGATAAATTTAACAACCACTACAATATTTTACTTCATTTTTCTCAGTATGCTTCGTAAAAGAAAGTAAAATTAAAATCCAACACGGTGGCAATTAGAACACTAAACGTACCGACATTTCACCGGTACATTGAAATTGCCATTAGAAAAACGGTCATTTGATAAGCCGCGGCAGGTTTAGTGTTGACATACAGCGAGTCTCCATGATCTATGTTCGAATCGGGCTTCGAACTCGCAATTTTCCGATTCCAGAACCCTAGGCAAGGGCCACCGCACGCTTGTTTTCATCAAATCGTGTTGATATCGTTTTATGCTGTCACATAATGCCGATTTAATACATTTTATTTCTCCCATCTTTGAAATAAATGCACGTGGATCGAAATTGCATGCTTCTTTAATTAGTTAACTTTCTTTAAATATTGATTTTTTTTTATCAACATTGAGTAAAATTATCCGTTTAGAAAGTTTTAGAAGATTCTGCGTGATGTATAAATTTAAGCGTCTGCTTTGGTTCTTTGAACATAATTGGTATTGTCTTTATCTTTCAAGAAGAATGTGGGTGTTTTGCTTCCTCTTTATTTTTCATTTTGAAAATAAAACTTAATGGTGTTACAAAAGTCTTTCTGTGGTGTATGGTGTAAACAGTCCAACACGCAGGATAATGGAAAATGAAGGTTTATTCACAAATATGCAGGAAAATACCTAGCACAGGTACAGGAAACAATAGTTCTTGCACAGATTAGCAATGTAAGCAGACAACAATTCACAGGTAATGACAGTTCAGCACTTTGATATTTAACACAAACAGTCAGCAAATAACTAGTAACGACAATAACTGCACTTTCAATAGCGCTCAGCTCACCGGCTTCCTAACTCGCACTGCAGACGAAACTCTAAAGTCGTTCCCAATGGATCAACACTTCTCGCTCTGATCCAAATGCGGTCCTTATATACTCTCTCCGACAGGCCGTGACGTCACATGGAGTTTTCTCGTATATTCAAGAGTATTCCCTTTCCTAATAGAGATATCGAGAAAAGGGTCGCATTTTCTGAAATGATCTATTTGTCGCCAAGGTCGCCAAAATGGTGGCTAAGGTCAGGGGTCCCGGAAAGGTCGATGTCCGTCACTCCACACTTACCCCTGTAAAACTCCCTCCCCAACTATACGACTAGCGAGACAGGAAAGCGACATCTTCCCAACAAGTTTTATATAACCGATTTTCTGCGTAACAATATTACCATAGAACAGTGGTGCGCAAACCGTGGGCCGCGACCCCTGTGGGGGTCACCAGAAATATTTTTTGGTCGCTGAATTAAAAGAATTCGAGAATAAAAAAAAAATGTAAGGTTTTTCTTCAAAAAACGTGGTCGCGACCTGAGGGGGTTTGGAAATAAAAATAGTTTGCGCACCACTGCCGAAGAATCGCATTACGAGGGACCTAATTTAATAAAGCCCCCCACCTGAAAAAAAAGACAAATGTAAAGTTACCCACACACACTCCCCTACTTCTTTTGCAGACGATTAAACAAACAAAATAACATACCACTGTCTTTTATCGCCTCGGAAAACTCCAAAAACTAATATGCTCCACAAGATTTACGACATCTCCATTAAGTTACGACTTTTTATTTATTTCTTCCACCAACAATTAAATAAAAGTCTCCGCCGACTGTCGTTTAGGTATAAAGACCGACAGACAAAAAAGGACAAATCCAGTGGATTTAATGCCCCACGTCCGTTCCTTGAATCCAGTGGTTAAGAGCAAGGGGTGAAGGACCTTGAGCCGGCCGGAATCGATAACTGTGTCTGGCAAACGCCCGATAAAACCGATTTTTACTCTTCAGGTGTATACAACACCCCCCTACCATCACCCTCTTCTAGAAATAAACATTTCATCCCCACTAATTAGTGAAATAACATCTCCACGGAAGGGGCTGCAACTCCCTCGAGAAGAAAATAGGCATTTCGCATAGGTAATTAATGCGTAATGATGGAAACGTGATGTTCGCTGGAAATATTAATCCGCGTTAACAATGATTAAGCGGGCGTCGTAGGTAACTGGTAATTCAATGGTAACAATATTCTGAAAGTGTCGTATGTATATGGTAATTCTGGACGAGTGAGATGTCACAGGCAGTGGTTAATGCCGGCGTTGTTAGGAAAGTGAACTGTTAATTGGATATGCTATCTAAAATGAGAACTGGGAAAGAATTAATATGACAGGTTTTGTAACAATTCAAGTGCCTTTCCACTCGATTTAATGAATTTAGGCAACATTTTCAAATACAAATTGTTGACGCGCCACGCCTTGGCGGGGTTTTATAGGGCTCACTGTTTAAGGCTAGAATTCCTGAATAATCACTCCGGCTCGACGGACTACAATGTTTGTGTGAACAGGACTGCATTATAGTTGGACTGAAGGTTCACAGGAATGTTATAGTTGGACCGAAAGTGCACAGACTAATGTTCTAGTTGGACTTGCGTTAGAAGAGGTTTCTGTTAAGAAGAGTATGTATGGCAACAGGTGGAACACACATGCTTCTCGGGTTAGTTCGAAAAGATGTGATGGAGTGGTGAAGAATTGGTTTGGAATGATGTCGCCTTTTTTTTTTTTATGATTCCTGGCTCTTCGAAAGGCTCTTCTTGGTGTTCGAATCATGTTTCGTGCGATTGTTTGGAAGGACATATTGTCCCAATGATTTCTTCATCACAGGTGTTTATACTAAAGTGTAGCATTATGGAGATCTCGGCTTGGAGTCAATAATTTGTCGAGCTTCGAATTTTTCTTCCTGATTTTAAGCATGCTTTGGTAAGACTTTTTCTTCAACTGCAGTTGAAGCTTCCTTTTTCCCAATATGTTGCAACATTTTTATAGTAACTATTACAGTTAAAATAATATATTTTTTCAAACACGTATCACTATACTGAAACATTTTTCTAGTAACTACACACATTTTGCATATACGTGTTTTAATGATTTTTACAGATTTTGATGTGTCAAATGTTTGTTCTACAGTAATGTCGTGGTTAATTGATAATAAATAGTGTTTTTCTGGTCTGACTCAATCGTGTGCTCTTGCCTTTGGTATACTAATCATTTATACGATCACAGTGCCATTTTTTATGTATTTCTTTTCAGCTATGGGTTAGGCCCAACTTAACATTTTTAGTCACACCATAACAGTTTGTTTCTTTTGACCGACCAGTGTGATTATTCAGGAATTCTAGCCTTAAACAGAGAGTCGTATACTCACATCATAATAGATCAACAGATCCTGAACATTAAATTTCTTTATTCCGGATTATAACAATTATGAGCGCTTTGCTCACACGTCATTACCCGGGCAGATCATACAAGGTTCTCACAAAAAGTAAACTATCTTTGGCGTCTACGTTTGGGAACCCCGCCAAGGCGCCAAATGCAGTTGGCGCGTCAACACAAATGCAAATCTATAAAACCTTAGAATAGATTCGGCACCTTCTGACTAAAGGATTTACATCCCATTCAAGAACATTTGAGTTAATGTTTAGTTATTAACATTAACTCAAATGTTCTTGAGTTCTCATTTGAAAGTTAAATACATCTCGATATGAAACTATGCGAAGGCTGTTTATGGGACGCATTGCGAGATTTTGAGCAGTGGTCAGATGATTAGGACGACACCTGAGCAGGCATTCCCTTGTTGTGTGAAATATTCATATGGTTCGTCATTTTATTTTGTAAAGTCGGCTGGTGAGAAATTGAATACCTGCAGATCAACCAGTGAGTGACTTAGGGTTGCAATTAAAAAAAAGGGTTGTCAACTTTGGCGCTTGTTTTACTATGGCTACGGATTATGAAGAAGCCAACCAATGACAGCGGATAGTGTTGGACCAAGATGAATGCCAAAAGTGGATGGCAAAAGCGAAAAATTGGGGATGGGCGATTTTTTATGAGGAGGACAAAAAAGTGAATGAAAAAAGACAGAAGCCGGCGAAGAAGGATGAACGTTGTTTGTGGATGAGATAAAAAATGAAATCAAAAAGACGCAATTCAGCGGGATAATATTGACATGCCATCGTGATAAAACGCCCCCGACTGCACTCCTATGTCCCAGATAAGTCACTCCTTTATTAATTTTTGGCAATCAATAACAATAAAATATAGCAGCCTACCCCGATCGATATTGGAGTTAAAAATTAAAAAGCTCACCAGCCAGGCTACTCTTACCTTATATTGTCATATCGGTACTGTGAATATGTTGTAAAGAAATTTTTGTATTATTCGGAACTTGCTTACTTTTTGAAATCAACTATACGATCGAAGCTAATAATTTTTGGAGAGTCACGAATTTGGAGTATAAACGTAACACCCTCAAAACTTCCATAAACTCGGCAGGTCTAACGTTCTCCAGGCCAGAATATACGGCGGATCTTCCATGAAATTTAATCTTGAAGCAGAGACTCTACCTCGAACCCACCCGAGATTCTCAATTAAATGTCATATTTAACTTGTTATCCTCAGACCACGAAGTCACGATTCTGTAATCCGACCGAGGTAACCTCAGCCACCTCATGATGCGGAATCTTGAACTATTTTCTAGAATTTCAAATTTTAGATAGACATAATGTTACTCATTTGCAATAAGTTGGAAGTCGAGCTTTTATTTAATTAACCTTAATCAGCAGAACCCCGTAAAACCGATTCCGATGTCCGTTTAATTATACATTAACCTCCCGTTTTAAAGTAACAACTATTTTGAAACGGACCTCGAAATTTTGAACCGAGGTCAGATGACGAGGAGGACACCCGAGTTGGCGCCCACTCTCCAAACTTCCGCACCACACCAGCACTTCTTGTTACCAGGCCTCACACCCGATTGGGTAGGCCAGGGCGGAGTGGGTGTTGTGTACCACACCAGCGGGAAGATGTTTGGTCACTATAGTATGTTCTCGGATTCCGAAACTCTCCGCGCCTTTGCGCATGCGCCAGGTGGATTTATTTTCACCAAAATAGAGGGAAAGTGAAAAATTGAGGGGGAGATGTTTAAATTTTATTTAGCATGACCTAACAAAGAACTCCGGAAATGCGCTCACCTTATTCATTGCCTACCACCCCTTTATGGTGTAAAATCGCCCAAAAGTGCTAGTCTCAGGATATTAAACTATCTATACGTATGATTTAGCGAGCAACAGGCCCCATACATGGCGGATCTTCAGTGAAATCGAGTTTCGAACCTGAAACCATCCGGCTCCGACGCCGAGACCTTAAGCTGTCTGCTACCACTTACACAGATTTGATAACACTGCAAATATTGTAATAAGGTCTAATTAAGCTAAATTTGTTAAGAGTAGAAGATTGTGGCCCAAGACGCCGTGCGATTCGCCCCCCGACCAATCACTGTCTGCAAATATTGCGTTCAAGATCCATGTTTTCCACTTTCATAGCGAGCACGTATTTCATATGGGATGAAAAACACCACCAAGCTGGGGCACCCACGTGATAAAAAGCATTAACCCTCAGAACGAAATAAAATTAATTCAGAAACTGTCTTCCGAAACATTTGCAGCAAAACACGCGCGACTGGTTTCTTTACACACGGCAAACAAAAGAACACACACTGGGAGTTCAAAAAATAGCAAAAACCGTAACATCGTACCATTACATGCACGAAACACACTCCAAAACTATTTCATCGCCAGAAAGTCAGCGGGAAAAAACACAAACGCCTTGTTCAAAACGCTCCGGTCATTCCAATTCGAATGGAAAGCACGTAATCCACGAGACACGTATTCAAATTCCCAAGCGCGTTGCCAACGCTGAAGACGAAATATTTATATTCACAGCCAGCAACCGGCGCTCGTAGAGTTCTAATTCATTTCCGATGGAACTCTCTTTTTTTTTTTGCTGAACATTCCATTATTTCATCAAGAGGAGTAAAATTAAGAGGATCTTGAGTGTTTTTTATGTCCGTTTCGTGTTCGAGAAGTCATGTCTGGTTCGTTCCGTCTCAATTTTTAACATGACCTTATTTTACACAATAACATATAAATCTTTCAGTTCATGAGTTCATGTAATGCATTCAATAGGGTGAGTAAGGTAAAACATAGTTTATAGTCGTTTGCAACGAGGTAATGCGGGATGTTATATAAAAAGTTCAAATAGTTGGGAGTTAAGCTGCTAATAATTATGATAACGTGATGGAACGCATTTGGAGTGAAAACTTATAATTTTCTCTTTTTTATTAAAAATTTAAAACTTTTCATTAAGAATGAAAAATGTTTTAAAAAATGGCGATATAACAATGGCCATTAAATAAATGAATAAAAATTACAAAAAATTCATTACAGCTGCGTGAAATGCTAAAAAAAGGTACTAAAATAAACTAAGAGTATTATTAAAGTTAGTCATATTGAGCTAAAAAAATCCAAAGCATAAAAAAAACACTGCACATACCACCAAATAATATGAATTATCAATATTGTTCAGTATGTTATTATCAGTACACATATTAACATCCAGCCCATTATCGTAGTTTTTAAAAAATGACTTCATTTCAGTTATCAACTTTAGAATTATTATTTTCTTTATAAATTAAGCAAGTCAAATCGAATCAATCTTAAGACTTATCTACAAATTAATGTTAGTTCAACAATAAAAGTTGCATTAAATTACTCTAAAATAAGAGGAAGAGAAATTTAAAGAAATGGTACATTTTAAACATAAATTAGAAGATTAAATTATCACTGATGTGTCAAAATTAGATTTTAACAAAATAGAGAATTTAAGCAAGATTAACAATTACATACTTGTTTATAACAGAATCACTGGAAAAGGCCTAAAACTAAATAATTAATTAAGCAAAAATAACTAACTCGAATAAGATTTTCGAAATGGGAAGATTAAAAGTAATTTAAGAACACTCGAAACGAAGCGCACGTGGCATGAAGAAAACATCACAAGAGAAATATATTCCTTTAAAAAGTAAATCACTGTTTTAAAAAAAATAAGTTAATTTAGAAAATTTCAGTTCAAAACTACGAGTTCCAAGCAACGAGAACTGTTTACCACAAGCAGAAATTTTATTAACTCTAACTTAAAAGTATTCATGAAACTAAAAATAAAGAAAGCATCATAATGAAAGTTGTAAACTGCTGAAAAATTCTGTTAAAACATCCAAGTCTTGAGTGCTGCCAGTTTATTTTAAAATGAAAATTTTCTCGGCGCAGTAATTTCGTATTATACGGTGGATGGAGGACTAACAACAAACAAACCTCGCATGATTCAACTGATTCAAATTACTTACGAGAGTCCTTAAAAATTTTCATTACGCTAGCGAAAGATTTCATACACGAAATTGTTTTCAATTGAGCCGTTCTGAAATAAGTTGCTGTAAAAAGTCGTCTGCGAATTTCCTTTTCGCAGACTGCCTTTTCTAGCATCTGTTTAATAGAAACCTTTTTCGTCAATTAAAGCAGAGAAACAGCTGTCATTTAATTGCATTTTCAATTTACTTTTCCTCCGAAAAAACAATTATAAAAATAAATACATTAAAAGAGAGAGTAATGAATTAAACGGACTTAAAGAAAAGTGATATTCTGATGAAATGTAAGAATGAAAAAGAAGCATTTTTGTAGTTTAAATGAAAACATTACGCCTAGAAGAAACATTGCGTCTTTTCTTCTTCTTGTAACAAAATAAGAAAAAAAAAACAAAAGCCTTATAATAATAAAAATGCTCGTTAGGCAATAAAAATCAAAATATTTGAAACAAATTTATAGAGAAAAATATGTAAACAATTTCGCAAAAAATGATTCTACATTTAATAAAAAACAAACTCGGAATGTCTGAAAAATCGGCATACTGTAAAAAAAATCAACCTGCTGCAGGCCTTATTTTACTATTAATTTCCCTCTACGTAGATTTATAACAACTTAATAACAATAAGATAAACCGTTGCTTAGAAACTATGCTCTATGCTTAAAAAATTAATATTTAAAATATTAAGAAGTGAAAAAAAAAAGCACTTTGCAATACCGTTCCAAATTCCCATTCAACTGCTAACGTAACAAAACGTATTTCCGCATCACTAAGATAAAAATATTTACACAAAACATTTCATCAATTAAGAACAGGCAATTAAAACTTAATTTCTACGTTAAAATAATAAACGTTTCTCAGTTAATAAAAAAAAATCCTAATTTTTAAAATATGAAAGAATAATCAATTGATAATGTATGAATAAAAAAAACGCTTCAAATTAAAAACTATTTTTTAAAACCCTTCTTAAAAATACATCAATAACTTTCACCAAAAGATGGGCGACTTAAAAGATATTTAAAATAACGCATTTCCCCCTACGCAAACTCACTTTTTCCCCATTTTCCCTAATAAATAATAATAAGGAAAAAAAAAATGCTTCGGGCCTTTTGAGATAAATCATTCGATGAATCAAAGACAATCTACCTAAAAAAAAGGAAATAAAAGACTAATTTTTCATTCAATCTATTCCAATAATATCTTTAAAAGAAGAACGGAAATAAAATAAAAAGCATATTTATTACTATTGTTTCCCTTTCTTTAAGCCCCAAAGCTAGAGCCATCTTAGAAATGCATTACAATAACATTCGAAAGCCAAATCATTTACATAATGCGAAGAAAATGGCTTCTTTCAATAACTGCAGGGGAAAATAAAAATAAAAAGTCCACCGAATATTTCCTCCATTTTTTCACATAATTAATACAAATTTACGTTTCTTGACTTAACTCAATGGTTTGTGTAAGTAGCTATTGCCTCCAACATGGTTGTCGTATTCTATGATAAATGATTAAAATCGAATAGTTTAAGAAATTTTGTTCCATTTGTATTTCTTAAAAGCTAGACAGAAATGAAAAGAACATATATTATGTTTCAACGCTAAAAGAAAATGATAGATTTTGCAATTTTGTAAAAACTGAATCTAGGGTTATTTTTTAATAAATGTTATCGATAAGGAAATTCAATACAAAATTGAACTTTGAACAATAATTTTAGTACGGGCAATGGGAAATTAATATGAAAATGAAATGTTGCGTCACTGCTATATGACACAAGTACCATATTACTTATACTGCACCAATCGGTTTGAAAAACTAGCAGAAAAGGGAGGAGAATAAAAGAACCCCGCCCCTTTTTCAACTGACAAACACTGGAAAATACTGTGTCCGCCACGAGAATTCTGCTCGCCAAGTTGTCTTGTTGACGGCAGTCGCTATAGCAACTGGTTATACGTTTGGGAAGATCCATTTCGAATAGGAGGGATTCGACGGAAGTCGGGGTTTTATTCTACTCTTGGCAGCGGTCAAGAGAGTATATCATTCGTGAACCTGGACAAGAACATCAAACATTTTAACCAATTGAAAAGATTCTACAAAAGCATTAATTAATTTGAATTATGAAGCTTTGATATACGCTACTAATTCTTAATGTGCTAGTTATTCAAAGTGTATATACATATGTTGGGACAACACAGTATTACATATACAGAGCTCCCACACTTATTGAAGAAAATATTCAAGGACTTTTAAAGGACCTTTTTAGGAAAATTCAAATAAAATATTTTCACCTATAACATTAAAATGCGTCAACACTTTCTAACATATGACTTTTAGATGCTTAAGGCTACACAGTACACCCTTTTTCAAAACAAAATTTTTTGGAGAGTAATAATAAAATAAATTATTGACTTTTTTAAGATTATATTAATAAACAGATTCTGATTTAAAAAAGTCATTTCAACAAGAACTATTATTTTAAAATTTTTAAAAAAATGAAATTTTTAAAGTTTTTTGAACTCACAGCTATTTTGGTTTAGTTAAACTATATTCGAATTGTTAAACCACTTAACAGTGAAGACGCCTCGAAGAGGGAGCAGCGCCCGCCCCCCCTCCCACACACACATTTTGTGGGGAAATTTTCCATTTCATTTTAGCTGCTTAAAATTAGGATTTACACAAAACCGATAGCGTTCCAGAAAGCTAATTAATTTTGCAGTCAACTCCCTATACTGATGGTTTTTTTTTTTTAGGTGTCTACCCCCCCCCCCCTTGCCACCTAAGGGCCAATGACGGCGAAACTCCTAATTTTGCACCATAGTTCGATGAAGAAGTCAATTAGCCAATTATCCGAAATTCTACATGTTTCACTCAATACAGCATTTAACGCTCCCGACGCCCAATATATGACGAATCATAAGTGAGAAATTCTACTTCATATTTCACCCAATACAACATTTAACGCTCCCGACTCCCAATATATGACGAATCATAAGTGAGAAATTCTACTTCACGTTTCACCTAATACAACATTTAACAAAGCCCAAAATTTTATACGGACTTACATTCCTGATTATAAAACTGTACCGAAGTTTATCCATCTAGCTATTCCAGTTTTTAAGTTATAGTGTTCACATGAACGCGGACAGACAACTTCCCGTAGACGGATTTTGTCAAAATTTGATAGAAACCTACAAATTATGTGTAAAGATCACATACCAATTTTCATCCCCGTACCTCTAATAGTTTTCGAGTTATCGTGTTCACAGACAGACATGATTCCAAAATTGTGTTTTTCGGACTGAGGGAGGTCTTAACACGTGGAGATTCGTCAAAATCTCGAGTTCGAATTTTTTTGACGATTACAATACTTTCTCACTTTGTATACGAGAAAGTAAAAATAAATAAAATTATATCAATGTAATTAGCACAACTAACTTCTCATTTAACTATAATTTAAATCGCGAATAAAAAAACGCGTAAATTTTTCCGTCTTAAAAAGCTTATGGAGTCTAAATTAAAAACAACAGGAAGCAATTTCACTTCAAATATCAATTTGACAAATCTTCGTCCATTTGGCCAGGTGCCAAAGATAAAACACTGTTTATAAATTGCTCATTATATGCGTATCAAAATCGCGAATCAGTCGGCGCTATCGCACAATTAATCGTTTGCTCTCAGTTGTCTAGGATTACGAATCTGGCA
>BGPR01033187.1:0-17101 GCA_013235015.1 Araneus ventricosus | reverse complement strand
ACCAAAATAAAATTGAAAAATATCATAGCGAGCCGCTCGTCAGGAAGCGAAGCTCGCTCATTATATTAATTTGTGCTTTTTTCTGATAACGACAAACGAAATCCGTTAAAAAAATGCCGCCATCCCCTCAAAAAGCACAAGACAATTAAAATGGAAGAATTCTTGAATAAAAGATAAATACATTTAAGATGATTTAAAAAGAATCGAAAGCAAAAAATCCGAATACAAAAGACCTAGAATAAAGTAAATAAAATAGTAGTATACACAAAAAAATAATAAAATAAAAGCGAAACACTCTTACCATGGCCAAGAAAAAAAATGCGTATCCGCGAGGTCCACGAGGAGAATGGACGCCAAACCAGTTATTGCTGTTGCCAAACAGAGGAAGAGGAAGAGAAGGAGAAAAAAGCTTTGTCAGTAGCTCCGGAATCACTGCTTGAGATATCGTCGCACAAAGTTTTCGGGAATACCATTATTTAAAAGTTGGTCACACAAAAGCTTTAATTGTCTAGATTTTGAAATTTCGTTCGAACAAATAGATCTAATGCGAGAAAATTGAGAGAGAATAGTGTTTCTATAAATCTTAATGGAAATATTAGAAGACCAATATGAAAATAGGTTGACACAAAAATTAAAATCCATTCTTTTGTGAAAAATATCGATACAAAAGTTATTATCAACAAGTTTAATATCCAGATCTAAAAAATCTGCTTCAAACTGATTACAGTTTGTTTAAGAAGCAAGGCTGAAGGATATATATTTTGCCACGTAATATTAAATGATCCATGATTAAAAACAATAAGATCATCTACGAATCTGAAAGCCTGAGGATGAAGAAATAAATAATTCTTCTCAAAATAATATATATATATATATATATATATATATAATTCCAAAGTTGTAACAATAAAAGATGCAAAACTTGTGTAATGATTAATGAAGCTCAATTAGATAACAGTTCTGAATTTATTTCCTTTTTGTAAAACTTAAAATTGTATGTATATGATGAATTGTAAAATTTGTAATTTCGAGTATATAGGACAAACATCTAATACAATTAACTTAAAAATTAAACAACACCGTTCAGACACTAAAAAATTTGAAAACAACAAAAATATTCATAATAAAATAGAAATTGGACATTTTCATGCATACGGTTTTGATAATGTTGATATTAGCATCATTAAGATAGTTCCTTACATAAAAAATAGATTATGGTGGGAAATTTTTTTTTATAGAACACTAAAATACTATTTATCCATATGGACTTAATGTATTGTATTTTGGAAAAACATTTTGCAAGTTTTAAAAAGTAATGAATCTCATTACTTTTATAAGGTAGAAACTTCTTATATAGAAAAAACCCATTGTAAATCTAGTATAGCTAGACACAAGAGAGATAATGGAGAACTTAAAAATATTAATGAAGAATTAATGGAACTTTGTAAGAATTTTGATAAAGATTTTAACATAAAAAAGATTAAACGATATATGTTTGGATAAAATAAAAAGGAAATAAAAGCTTGTAGAGAATTTATTATGCATAATGAGACAGACTCACATGGATGGGATTTGATTAGGGATGTCTTCAAATTTATATATAAAAAATTTAATTTATCTCATAACACTTACAATAAGAAAGATATTGAATACTGTACCTTCCTTTACATGAACAAAAAGTATGACAATTGTAAATTATCTGCTATATTAGATAAACATATTAATCTCTTCCATATAAAAAAATATTAAAATTAAACGTGCATTTAAATATAACAAACAATTAGGCAGAATGAGTTTTAGCTATAATAGTATAAAAGAAAGTAATACGAGTCATGATTGCAAGTGTTTAAAATATAATAATTTCTTGAATGAAGATCATGGACATGTAATTACTGGAGATTTGAATATTGTTGGAAATGAAAAACTTAGAGAATTAATGAGTAAAGGTACAAAGTATCGCTTGGCTATAGCTAATAGTAATGAAATTATTAAAAAGCAAATTAAAAAAAGATATTGAAAAATTTATATTAAATATGGCAATTAAATATAGTCTGCCTCTAGATGCATTTAGTGAATGTAGACAAAAAACTTTATTAGATGTCTTTAACTATAATTTTAAATCTAATGATTATATTAGATATCCTGATATTAAAAAACAAATTAAAGAGTTGCAAACAGAATTTGTAATAGTCTATATAGACAAAGTGCCCAGTAACTTTGCTATAATTTGCAAATATTATTACAAAAAATACTGAATGATCATATTATTAGCAGTAATATTTATAATGAGACAAAATTAGGTGAAAGAGAAATTTCTAATAGAATTCAAGCCTTCGATAAAAAACTGGGAATTAATTATATTAAAAAAGATTATCCTCACATCTTCCTAACACAAAAATTTCACAAGAGTCCCCTTAAATTTAGAAGCGTTACTAATGGCTACAATACTTATATTACAAAATCTGGTAAACTCTTGCATAAATACATACAGACAGTGATAGAGAATTTAAATAAGCAAAAAGATACAATAATAGTAAATAATAGTGTAGAGATATTAAATGTAATTAAAGATGTAGTAATAACTAGTGGTCAGTTTTGAAGTTTCATAGTTCGAAATATAGTTTTGGCAATCTGTGATGTCAAGCTAAGTGGCGGTTTTTATTAAAATTGTTGTATTATGGTAAGGATAAGTAGAGACATTGATTATTTAATGTTTAATGAAAAGTATGGGTATTTTTTTGAATGATATATTTACTGTTTTTAGTGTAATATAATAGTGCAATATATTGTTGTATTACATATTTTTATTTTAAATTTTATTCCTTTCTATATAGTTGTGTTTTATTGTTAGGGTTAGTGTATGATTTTTCTTTCTAAATTCTTTCATTTTAGGGAAAATTACCCTGTTTGTTTTTTCAACAACTTTAGTAACAGGGATGGTTTGTACAGCAAAATTAATTTAACCTGGCTAAAGCTTTTCCACAGCCAAGCTGCTATATTAATTGTTGAAAACTCTATATACTTGGATTGCCTTTTTCAATACTTTTAATAACAACAGAGTTTTTTTTTACTTGTTGACATATAAATGTTTATACTAAATTTTTTATTCATGGTATCTATAGTATTTTGAATTCTTTAGATTTTGTTTTAAATTTGGTTGTATTGTTCAAATAATGACTTTTTAGTTTAAGATTTGCTTCTTGATATGTCTTGTTTACTTTATTTCTGTGTGATCATATATAATAAGTTATATATATATATATATAGTTAAAATTTTCAAACAATCATAACACATGTCGCATTTTCAATATATACACATATTAAACTAAAATTATAATTAAAATAATGTTACCTTATCAATAATCATACAAATGAAATAGCAAAAGTGGAAAAAGAAGAAATATATATAACTTATTATAATCGTAAAATGAAAGAGTATAAAACGTAAAATGGAAAACGCAATTAAAGCACAATAACGCTTCTTCAGGGAATGGAGTCATTGTGAATTGCTAAAATATAAGAAGTTTGACATTTTCTTGAAATCAGATACGCTTTAAGGCCTAAAACACTGATTTTCATCTCTAATGTCAAACTAAAAATAGAGAGAGGAGTTTTGGATAATTAAACAGAAGTACGATGTGATATTACATTACAGCAAATTAAGAATAAATTTTACGTACCTGAAGGACGGATGTTGGCGTGGCAGTGTTTGCGGAGGGCGACGATACAGTCCGACGTTCAAGGGGTGTAAACAAGTTTGGAGCTTAAATTTGGCTGTTGCCAGAAGCAATAACAAAAGAAGTTGTAGGGATAATGGAGAAAATAGAAAGGATTTAAATAAATTATCTAATGAAGATATTTATAATTTAATATATCAAGAACTCAAAGGAATTGAAGACGACCTCATATTCGAAACTAGCACCCCCAAAACATAAAGGAACAAAAACTTACGATTGCTCTAAAATTTGATTTAAAAATATACTTAATGACTGAACTATTGAGAAAAAGCGAAAAAAAGCCAAATGAGGAAGTCGCACCAAACGAGGGCTGGGAAAAACGTAACTCAAGTGCATGTAATTTCAAACGGAGAAAGGGTTGCTTTTTCTCCCGAATAAACGCTTTTCACCGCTCAGTACGAGAATTTTGATCCTTAGGAGGGGGAAAACTCCATTCCGCTCTGTTCTTCCTCTCTCTTAATTCTTGATTGATTTTCAGTCTTCCATTTACGTTTTTTTCAAATTTTTTTCCATTTTCGTTGATCATTGAAATCTCAAACTGGAAAAGTAAGCCAATTAGAACAAGCATGAACATAAAAACTTTTAAAATAATTTCAGGAGGGAGTAATGAACTAGCCGCCACTGGGCTTAAGTAATAAAAGAATTCACGCTTTCAGATGTTTATTATTGAATTTTAAGACCATGAAGTCGGTATGTCTCTGAATGAAAAAGAAAGTTTTACAATACTTTTTTATAAATTTTTCTTTCTTTTCATATAGTAAATTTTTTAATCCCTCAGCTGATCGTGATATGTTAAAAAAGGATAAATTCCGATTTTCTTCCAAAAAATTAAAAGAATTTTTTTTTCAGAATAATAGTTCTGGAAATTTCAGGCAAAAGTTTCATTAATTATATTTTATTAAGAATATGATAATGATTCACAGAAAAAATATACCATTCGTAAAAATACATCTATTTTTTATAAAAAATTTCGACGCACATCATAAAAACATGAAATATATCCTTATTTGGATGAATATATTGTCACGAAGATGCAAAAAACTATATAATATGTTATAACAACGAAGTAGATACATTCGCATATGGCAACTCGTAACATAAGAGAGCTGAGAACTTGCCTTCAAACTGTGGGACTCAGCATTTTATACATATACAGAATATTTGAGAAACATCCAACTAGAACATTAAAGAAGTATCTAGAATTCTCTAGAGTCCAAATAAACAAGAAATAACTTTTTGAACTAAAATACCATTCCTTGGATAAAACTACCGTCGCTGGGATTCGAACCATGGACAAAATAGTTCCAGCGCTCTATCAATTGAGCCATGACAATCGCCGGCCAGATTCTTTTGTGTTATTATGTATTATATGAATGAATATTTTATATGCATTTTGAATCCATTTCGGATAAAGTCCTTAGCCCTTGATAAAATGGACTAGAATGGATTCCTTGTTTGTTTAATTCGATCCTCTCAGAAGTTATCTTAGTTTTTTGCTTCCTTTGAATGATTTTGCTTTCCATCATTTTTTTATTTCTTGTATGCAGCTGCAATTGCTCGCTACTTAAACATTGTATAAATTTTATCGTTTAAATTTTGTTATTTTGTTGTTTCTGTTTAATGTTTAGGTTAAATTTATTTTTAAATTTATTCAACTTTTACAAAGCATTTTGGAATTTATAATCAAGAATATATTGAACAAATGATTTGAAACTTTGAATTAAAAAAATATATGCCTAATCAAGAACTCGGAATTCCCAAATGGATTAAAAACTTCCCTACTAGCACAAAATATTGTATAATATACCCACGATGCTGTTTAATATTCTGAATGCCATGCAATGTCGTAAAGATATAGCAACAGTATTGTACAGCATTCTGTGCTATTAGGGCTACTACTATATATTCTCATTTTCTATATTTATTCCATTGTAATTGTATCTCATTCTTAATCTTCAAATCCAAATCTTATTCTTACCGAACAGGGCAAATTGTGACTGAGCAAATGTACTCTGAAATGGAAATTTAGGAGTACAAGAAACATGATTGAAATATTTAACTATACAAGCAACATCTTGAATCATACATAGAATTGATTTTTTAAGATAATGGATGTCCTTTCGTAATGTAGCGAAACTCAACAATAGAAACCCTTTTGTTTACTACTGTGATAAAATGTAAGAAAAGGAATGGTTCACTTAAAATATGCAAATGTACAAAATATCTTATGCATTTTAAGATGTTATTACAGATTCCAAGTACAATCACAGAAAAAAAGGGCCATCCAGTCTTATTCCGCAGTAGTTCGTCGTATGATTTAGCAAAAGATACCATTTTGCAGGATATAACTCTTATAAAAGTAACTGTACTAACTTCAAAATTTCCAATGCCGAAACCCTTTTTTTGTGTCATAAATAAAACTCTAAAAAATAATCTAATACATAAATTTTAGATTAATATGCCATGAATTGATTGGAAGATATAAACGCTTTGTGTTCCCGATATAAAAGGGTTCCTCTCCACATTTAGATAGCTACGTCCTCCGCTTGCGTTTAGATGTCTGTGATAGAATTCTAATTTATTTCCCACTTTAAATTCTATCTTAAAAGTTCAATCGATAAATTCTTGATGCTTTAAAAAGATTTGCAAAGCTAAAATTCTCTTTAAAAAATTAGATTCTGTCCTGTAAAAATTATGATATCCAAGAGCAAGGAAGTTTTACATTATTTGCCCTTTCGTCTGAATAAATTCTGAACTAAAGTTAGCATTTTAACATTGCATAAGTATTTACATTTTTATGAGGGGAAATTTAATTTAGTTATATTCACATACTGTTTTGATAGTGGAAGTAATCGAATAAAAGAGATCAATCGTTGCTTTAGGAAAATGTTAACATTATTATTAAAATTAATAACTTATTGATTTATTCTAACTTCCCCTTTTTTAAAATTATTTTTTGGCCTACTTTTTCAGTGTTGATATTCGTATTATCTAAATATCCTATATTAGTGGGCTTAGTGAAATACTACACCACTTGAGTTTTTTAAAAAAATTGAATGTATTAAATGCAAACCAGCTTTCAGACGTGAATTGTTCGCATATTGAAGTTTTATAATTTATTGAAAGAAAAAGAAACAAGGAATTTCCAGTGGTAAATGGAGAATAAAATTGGGTGAGAAATCCTTGAAACCATTAATTTGGAAAACAGTATAAATCTGAAAGAGAAAAGATAATCTAAAGCTAAAATAATCCCAGAAGTATTTTCGGTAAGGTTGAGAAAGACAAGTGGCAGACTTTAAATAATCTCCATGGGCCTAGCATTAATGAATTAGCAAAGGGCAAAGTAAAATACTCTATAAAACGATATTGGTAAAATTACAGTTCCAGACGATGAAAAAATGAGAAGTACTACAAACAAATCTGACGCCAAATAATTCCATTTGAGCATCCACACCCAGGTAGCACAACATGTTTCCCAATATTGTACAATATTAATCGATATTATATAATATCATATGATATTGTACAATATTCTACAATATTGCGAATATTGTTCAATATCGTACAATATCTTTGTGTTAATGGGACAGACAAACAAATCCTGCAGCGACGGAAGAGAAGAAGGTACAAACAAAACTTTAGAAAACTGCCGATTAAACGAATTTTTAAGACAGGGAATATTTCTAAGACTGTTGTGAAGCAAAAGCATTTTTCCCTAAAATTAGTTGCGAAACTGGCATTATATTGCCTGGGCGTCTTTTGGTCGCGAATACAGAAACATTAGGCAATCCAGGCGTTTACGGACAAAGTATTTTCTCTCTGAGTAAGATAATGAATTAACACTATTAAATAGACTAAATAATGAAAAAGGAATTTTATAACACTATCATAGTCTCGTCGCTCTGTCGTTGGTTAAAAATAGCGTAAAATGTTTTAGGGAGCATCAAAGAGAGTTTCCAGATTAGATCCGATGTACTAGTAGTTATCTACTAGGCGAATGTATTCTATACAATATGGCTAGATGCGCTTGCCTGCTACATAACCAAAATGCAATTACTTTACAGTTCAAAAAGTTTAGTATAGTTATATTTACGCCCTTCTGAAGTAACACGAGGGCTTTTTTGGGACGGACCTCGTAATTTTGAACCGCGATCGGATGACAAGGGCGATACCTGAGTTGATAGTCTTCGCTCCACATTTCCGCACCACACCAGAGGGAGGAAGTTTGGGCCACTACGTATGATTTTTTTACTAGAGGTCCCATACACGAGAGATAATCAGTGGAATAGGGTTTTGAACTCGAAACCCTCCAGCCCGAAACTTTACATTTAGGCCTAAACGGCCCGAAAGTTTAAAAAAACATTAAAAATGTAACTAATTGTGTTAAAATTGTGAGCAGGTCATATGTGTAACAGCATCCTAGCGTGGGGACTCTAGATAACGAAGACTCAGGCATGCGATCTTATAACATAGTCTACTTAAGTCTTTGTACTCGTTTTTATTGAACTTGACTGGCTTCACGTTTTTAAAGAAGTAATTATGTTATGTCTGTGACACTATACTTACAACCACTTAACCGACAAGACGCTTTGCCGACAACAGTTGGCCGACACATACATTTCGCCGACACGTACACTTCGCCGACACGACAGTTAGCCGACACGTACATTTTGCCGACAGGACATTTCACCGACACGTACATTTCTCCGACAGGACATTTAGTCGACACGTATGGCACGTATATTTTAGCAACATGACAATTAGCTGACATGAAAATACGTCCTGAGATGATGTGCTAGTATTCATTTAATATTCTGTGTTTATTTAATGCTATCTTCTGACAGACTTTCGTAGTCACTTTTATTCATAAAGACAGAAAATTTTCAGATTGTCTATAGATATATTAGAAAATCAAATAGCGTTTTATTTTTTTCTATAAAGGTACGGTATTTTCGATAAAAAGATGTCATAGTGGGCGAATAGATCATTAAAGTGGAAAGTTTATTTAATGCAAAATACTCTCGTCGGTAAAGAGTAATAATGAATAATAATTAAAAAAAACATGTATAACGAAGATGTTAAAATGAACCTGGAACTATGTACCAGAATGTTTATGTTTAAGAATGAACAAAAAATTAAAGCTGATAGCATAAAATTGCAGAAAGGGAAAGTGACTTTAAATTTTTATGAGAGACGGAGAGAGCATGAATGTGACGTACACTGAAGAGCCAGAAAAAATGGTACACCTTCTAAATATCGTGTCGGGCCCCATGAGCAATCAGAAGTGACGCAAAACGATGTGGCATGGACTCGACTAATGTCTGAAGGTATCCTGAAGGAAACTTACACCATGAATCCTGCAGGGCAGTCAACAAATCGATAGAAGTGCGAGGTGGTGGAGATCTCTTCTCAACAACATGTAGCAAGGCATCCCAGATATCTTCAATAATGTTCATGTCTGGGGATTTAAGCGGCCAATGGAAGTGTCTAAAGTCAGAAGAGTGTTCCTGGAGCCATTTGGTAGCAACTCTCAATGCGTGGGGTGTCGCATTGTCATGCTGGAATTGTCCCAATCCGTCGGAATGCACTATGGACATAAATGAATGTAGGTGATCGGAGAGGACGCTGAAGTGCATGTCACCTGTCAGAATGGTCTCTAGACGCATCAGAGGTCATATGTCACGTCAACTGCACACGCTCCATACCATCATAAAGGCTCCACCAGATTGAACAGTCCCCTGTTGACAAACAGAATGGATTATCCAATATGGATTAATGATGTTGTCTCCATACTCGTACACGTGCATTCGTCCGATACAATTGGAAACGAGACTCGTCAGACCAGGCAACGTGTGTCCAATAATCAGCAGTCCAATGGTAGTGTTGTCGGGCTCGGGAGAGGCGTAAAGCATTGTACCGTGCAGTCAACAACGGTACACGAGTGGGCCTTCGGCTCTGAGAGCACATATTAATGACGGTCCGTTGAACAGTTCGTACTCTGATACTTGTAGATGCCCCATCATTGAAATCCGTGGTCATTTCAGGAAGTATTGGACGTCTGTCTTGTTTAAGAATTCGCGTCTGACGTCAATGGTCCGGTTCTTTCAAGGTTTTTTTTCCGGCCGTAGCGATGGCGGAAATTTGATGTTCTACCGGATACCCGATATTCACGGTACACTCTTGAAATGGTTGTACGCGAAAATCCAAATTTTATCGCTACGTCTGAGATGCTGTGTCCCATCTCTCGTGCGCGGATTATAATGCCACGTTGAAAGTCACCTAAATCTTGATAACCTGCCACTGCAGAAGCAGGAGCCGATCTAATACGTTTGTCAGACATCTGTTGTCTTATATAGGCGTTGCCGACCGCATCGGGATACGATGATTGGTTGCATACCCCCGTTATTTGCAAGCGCAAGCCTGTACCAGTTTTTCTGGCTCTTCTGTGTATTATATGTTATTGGCATAGTTTTGATTGAACATTATGCAAAGAAAACCCACTTATATATATATATATATATATATATATATATACAGTAGAACCCCACTATCCGAACTAATTGGGATCGTTGCCTGTTCGGATTACAAAAAATTCGGATTACCCGAAATTCTGATAAAATTAGAAGAGAAAAATAGGTGTGCTAAAAAAATTGTAAGTTATAAGTACTCAGTACTACTATCTCTTGAATTCCTTTTATTCAAATGTAATAGAAAGAGAATATGTCTCCCCTTTTCATTAGAATAATAGATGTGCTCCTGTGTGGAGTGACATTATCTTACACGAATTGCATTAGTTTCTTCAATGTGTACAAAATTATGCACGCTGAAAAAGTACTTTTTTTGTTTTTAGTATGTATATTGAAATCTTTTGAGGTAATCCTTTCAATTGCATATAATTTTCGAAATTAAAATCGGTTCGGATTAACCGTAATTTCGGATTAGCGGGATTCTAGTATAAACATATGTATATTAGCAATTCACAATAACTTCATTACCTGAAGAAACATTATTGTGCTTTAATTGCATCCTTCATTTTAAGATTTATACTCTCTCTCTCTCTCTCTCTCTCTCTCTCTATATATATATATATATATATATTATATATACCTTTTTTTGTGCTGAGGGTGTAGACGTGTGTGCGTAGTAAATGACAAATGTCTTGTCGGCGAAATGTCCTGTCGGTCAAAAATACGTGTCGGCTAAATGTCCTGTCGGCAAAACTTGCTTGTCGGCTAAGTGTGCTGTCGGCGAAATTTACGTGTCGGCCAACTGTCCTGTCGGCAAAGTGTCCGTGACCGAATTATGTTATCGACTTTTAACTCGCTTCCGATGCGCAAGGTCTATGAAATTTCACACACATGTATATTTTCGATGAAGATACTCTTAATATTATCAGAAATTATCAATTAATCAATTGATAAATCTAAATTCGTATTCCGTATGAATGACACTAACTGGTGTTAAATTCGAGAAAAAAATGAATTCAAGAGTCCATAATATTTATAACAGTGAATTTATAAATTAATGTCTGAAAAAGACAAAATAATTTAAACAATAAAACTTTCATTTTAAGTAGACTAGTAACAGTGCGTTTTCAAAAACGGTTTTCATTAAATTTATTTTTAACATAAGTTTAGCTCTATAAATATGTGGATTTATATAGGTCTAATTTTTAAAAATTTGTGAACAATATAAATGCTTCTCGCCTAAAAGTATAAGATTAACATCGGAACTTTTATCCAAAAAATAATGTAGTAAATACATTACGTTGAGTTTTTTCGAATTATGACAAAAATCACTTCTGTAATGCAACTAATTATTATTTTATGTCAAAATTGTAATAAATATATTTCTGTACCATTTTTTGATATTCTATTTAAATACATTTCAGTTAGAAAACAGCTAAATCTTTTAGGATGTAAAATATCTTAGAAGCTTAATTTATAGAAAAATAATGTGTGCTTTTTATATTTTATTCCTACATTTTAAAAAAGAAATTACACATTGTCTAATTATTACTTATATTTTATGTTATTGTGGTTTCAATATATATATATATATAATAAATTACTGTTTAAATTAAACTAAACAAACAAAATGATTAAATCGAAACGCTATAAACGGTTACATCTTTGCTGTAGGATTACGCAAAATAAAAAGAGGAAAATTCTTTAAAAAAATCCATTAATTCTGAATTAATTAAAGTTCTATGATTTAGCACTTAATTTTTCTACAGCATAAAGCTTTGTTTCGTTTCAATTCCGTTACTAAAGTTTGCGCGATTTGAGTTTAAAAATTTCACAGATTGAGTGACAAAAATAAAGCAAATCTATTTTTTCTCTTGAATTTTGCTAATGGCGCTTTACAATAGCACGTTTCAACACTATTTAAACTTTCAAATAAACATTGATAATGCACTCAATTATTATTTTTAACTCCGAATTCAAAATTTGTTTACTTAAGATTAAGCAGTTTTGTTCTCTGTAAGTATAAGGTGCTTCGGGTATACAAAATATGGGGAATGTAAAGAAAAATGTAAACATAGCATTTTTTCCATGAATTAAATCCATTGCAAGTGAATGCAGATTACTTTTAGGAAAAGTATTCTAAAATAAATCTCCATTTCACAGAAATCGCGCGTTTATTTACTAGCTTTAATTATTTAATTTTCTGAAATTTAATAGCAATGGATTTTTATAATAAATCACAGAAATTTATTGGCAACAGTTTTGCACACTACTCCAAGTTAGTACCTCATATAATTTAAATTTAGAATTAAGTAAAACTTTAACTCAACATCTGACGATTTCAACGGCTTGATAAATATGCAAATTAATTGACCAATGTTCTGGAAGAGATTGGGTAATTGAAAGGAGAAATTATCTGAAGTCTTCTCGAAGTTCTTTGTTCCACTGTTAAAAGAAGAACAATGAAAAAAACTACAGTGATTGTGTATTAGTCACAAGCTCGTGTTTGTCTCCTGGGATTCAAATGTTTAGAATTCATAGTAAATGTCTAAGATTGCGAAATTTTAATTTAATTAATATAAATGAAAATGATTGTATAGTTAACATAATATGATTGATATCACAAAATGTTTAGTTGAATTAATATGCATAAAAAGTAAAATCTAGACTCGCAATAAATAAGAATACGACATTTAATTTAGTTAAAAAAGTATTAGTAATTAAAATTCTAAGATCTCATAATCAGAAAATATGGAATTTCAATATATATATATGAATTAAATGAATTTATTTTCTCATCTGACGGCTCGAAGCCTATGAGATACATATTTCTGTTCTGAAATTCAGAATATATTTCAAGTTTGATTACAGCATCTTCAAAGACAATTTATTCCGAAATTTAGTTTGCATGAGATAGAATTAATAAAAAATCCTCTTCGCAACAGCATTTTTGTTTCGAAACAGCAAACAATTTATGAGATATTCTTCGAAATGAGAATTTGGAACATATTCTGCAGAATTTTGATGTTTTTTTTTATTTCTACCCAACAAGATGTAAAGTCAGTTGATAGTAAATCATCTTCAGAAATATTTTCTTTCGTCCAAATATGCAACATTTTAATATTGAATCTTAATATTAATTTTAATATCCATTAGGTATTAATACACATAGGAGTTCAGAGAAGATCGAACTGTCTGTTTGAACTGTTAAAGAACTGGACATCCCATTTACTTCTTCTTACATTCTCACAATCTCTTATAAAACTACTACCTATTCTGTGAATCACCAAAAATGTGCAAGAAAAAAGTCCACTAATCATAGTAAAGAATCATGAAAATGAATTTTCGAATAACGCGAAATCTAAAACTTAACAAACAGGAGCAGTTAAGTTAATTAAAAAATAGTTCTAAAATTTTTGCTGAAAATAAAGCCCAAAAATAAATTCAAGGCAAAATAAAAAAAAATTAAATTTCGAATGCCAAAAGCATTGAAATAAAGCTAAATTTCAAAAACCTGGCGTTTAAAATGCCAAAATTACTGCCTTGTTCGATTTCCACATATAGCTTGGCAAAATCGCCAGCCGGTAGCCTAGTCTTTCTTTCAGATACAAGCAATTTACGACAAAAGACAAAGGATATTAGTTGAATCAGAAGTTTGAAGTTAGGAACAAGCGCCAACGGATTGAAAAGCCAAAACGTGTTTTGTCATATAGACGATCATTATTAGCTGTAGAAAAAGAGCGAAAACCACTGATGTGCAAGGAATCTGAAATAATAATTTGGTATTAATCATAAATAAGAAAAGTAAGAAGTATTTTTAATTTCCCCAAGAAAATTTTTTTTATTGTTTCCCTTATTCCAATCCTGATTTAATTGCATTAGTTATGTACAGTCGTCCAAAAAAAATGTGATACCTTTGTAACTCTGGTATTTATTATAAGGTCTTCACAAAACTAGTGTTGATGTTAATGGATCAAAGGAACTGGCTCATTCAGATAAAAAAAACTGATTAACCGAGTTAATTAACATAGTTAATTAACTGCAATCTTGGAATTTTCCCATTACGCCTCTCGATTTTTTTCTCTGAATCGGGTCTGGGACGGACTATCTTCCCACCACTCTTTTGTTATGCCAATGTGTTGCCCCAAAGGATGCAAAATAGTTTATTAAATGCTGCATTTAAATGAGGCCCAAACATAGTGATGAAAAAATCAAAAATGAGGAAATATCTGTAGAGATTTTAAGTACATTATCACAGAAAGAATCAGTTAATAACTTTTATCAGATAATTTCCACGATAGCTGATTTTGTTATCTCTCACCACTTGCAATGATCATTTTATTATATGGAGGAATTCGAGTTGTGAAAAATTACGTTTCAAGTGGTGGAAAAATTAATTATGTTTCAAGATTTTGAAGAGTCTCTTCGCTTTTGACCATGCGTATAAAAAAATCAGTTTTGTAATTATATTTCCGTGTTTTCGTTTATTAACGAACAACATACAAAATCAAAGGAACTATAGAGATGAAACTTATATAGCAACTGTTTTCCAAAGATGGTATATATGTATCGAAATTAGGAAATTAACATTTTTTTCCTTGTGTATGTGAACATTGCAACTGAAAACTAAACAGGCTAGATACATAAAAGTTTACTTGTAGTTTTAACATTAAAATTGCAGCTCAATATTAAAGTTTACGAGAAATCCGTCTGTAGATAAATTGTCGGTTAATTCATGTGTATGTTTACATCAAGCTTAAAATCTGAAAGCACCAAACGAATGAAATAAATCATGGTTTCTTACAATAAAATTTTAGGCCAAATACGTCCAGGGAAAGGTGTATTTTCCTAAACTTATATAATCGATTTTCTTCACTAAACGATAAAGCTGCACATACAGGGGTTTCACTTAAATGAGAGCCACCCCCTTCTAACTTCAGAAAGACGGCAGCTATAGTCAGAAAAGTCAGCATTTTAAGCGTTCTGTTCTTCGTATAAACACAACCTGGCAGTTCCAGGAAAATTTTCATTTTCTGCAGCTCTTCCAACAATGTTGGTCAGTCGTTTAATGGCGATATTTTCTTGGAGATCTTCAAAGCTTTTTTTATTTGTCGCCATAAGTTAATGAAAAGTGTCTTTTATTATATTTTTGGTTTCTTCATTCAACTGTAGTAGGGAATGTTAGAGAAGTTTCACATGTAAAATTATAAATGCCAGAGTATCAGCTATTAGGGCTTTGGAATAAGCAAGATCACTCATCATTTTCCGAAATGTATTATTCAAATACAACAAATTCCGCAGTTCCACGATTCTACTGCCTGCTTCGGTGTATTCTTTGCCTTCAATGAGGGATCTCATCAAAAATAAAAAGAGGACGTTGTTGTGAGACGCTGGGAATATTTTTCATTAAATAGGTGCAAAGGAGGAAATCCCCATGAGATAAAATGGGAGTTGGGAGGAGGCTGAAATATTTTTAGAGCTTGCGTTGATTTATCTAATATACGAATCTGCCTCAGACATAATTATAACACGATAAGGTAACTCAGAAACATTCACAGTTACATTTCAAGTACTCTGGTGTGCAAAAATTAAGGACCATTTCGTAAAATGTGATAAATTTGCAATTAATACGAAAACTATGGCTCGAAATCAGTTCAGGAGAATTGTGTGACATACAGTGGAGTTTTTTACACATTTTACGATGAAGATTCGGTTACGAGGACAATTATGGGGGCGATCAGAAATTGATGAAGACGAAATGAGATTTCGACTCATCCCGTTTCACAGAAAGGCGATAAAGAGATGAAACTTTCATCAATGGTTATGTCTGATTTGCATAATATTTACATGCATTTTCATAAACATAGCACAGATAATCTGGAAGATATAAAGATTTCTTTAAAAAATCCCAAATATTATCGCATGTTCTTTGCTTATAACATGTAGAGTTTTCATTGAAATTATACGGAACTCGCAGAAAACTTGACATTATGTTACAGAAAACATTGACATTATGTATTAAAATTTGATTAAATATAATATTAGAGGGAATATGAGTATTTCTACTACAAATTTTTTTACTGCGCATGTGAGAAATGTAGCGTAATGTTTCTTTTTTATCTTCAAAGCCAGATATATAGAGCAACTTATATAAAAATTTCAGATGAATACCAATAAAAATCGAAAAGATATTAGCATTTCATTAAGAGGAATTTCAATTTCTCTTAAAGAGAAGCTAAATGATGAGGTTCTAAGCACAAACTGATATTTTTTAAAATTGTATCTTCGAACGGCATTCAACGAAATGCAATTTAGAAGATGTATTTAATTGATATGTCAACATAGGTATTAAAATTCAATGTTGCTGTTCGAAGATTCGAGTTCCAAAAGTATTAATTTATGGAAAAAACCTCATTTCTTAGCTTCTTTCAAAGATAAATTTAATTCACCTCACGAGATGCCGATATCTTTCAGATGTATAACGAGATTCAATTGGAATTTTTTTGTAAGTTTCTCTATATATCTGGCTTTTAAGTGAGAAAATAAAAAATCACACTACGCGTAACAGATGCGCAGTCAAAAGATTATTTAGCACAAATACTCATATTTCCTCTAATATTCAAAGTATTTATTTCGAATTTTAATACAATATTTCTGTAACATATTGTTTGAAGTAATTTATTATATAGCGAAGTGTTGTATTATATACTTGAAGTCTCTCTCTCTATATATATATATGTAATAACCTCACTTAATTTTATTCCAAATTCTAATATTATTTATTTTAAAATCTTAATGTATTCCAAAATCACTTTTCTAAAACTCCAGTTTCGTTCTTTTCCCGCGCTGGAGGTATATTAAATCTCTCATTTTGGCATATTTATTACTAAAAGAATA
>BGPR01033186.1:0-17101 GCA_013235015.1 Araneus ventricosus | reverse complement strand
TTATTTTTATATTAAATTTAAATTTAATTTATTTTTATATTAAATTTTTATTTAAATATTAAATTCAATTTTAATATTTAAATAATTATTGAATTACTTATTATTACTTTTGAATGAATTTGCATGAGTAGCATTAAATTTGTAATAATCACAGTTGCTTATAGAAACTTCGATTATACGTCTTTTCATTTATACGTCGTTTTACGTCAGTCCTTTAAAAGACGTATAAACGGAGCCTTATTGTATTTAAAAAGTTTCCGTTTCATCATATAAATCGTTAATAAAATTCGAGCAAATATGTATCTCAACCATTCAGTTTGAGTCGCTAAAAACTAATTCTAATTTAAAATCTACGTACTCCGTCGCTAGCATAGTGTGTTACGACATCGCATAGCTGAGGAACTTCAGTCGGAAGATTGCGAGTTATACCCACAGACTGTGCTCTTAACCAACATTATTGGGAAACTGGTGGACTGATGTGCGTCTTAGCCCTTTCGCTTCCATTGGTTTCGCAGTAACCACACATTGAGCATTTTTTTACTGCGCATGGGAAACACGTAGTGTACTTTTTCTTTCATAAGTTAAGAGCCAGATATATAGGCCAACTTATATAAAAATTCCAGTTCGATACCGTTAGTATTCACAAAGATATCAGCATTGCAAGAGATAAATTGCTTTCGATCTCTAAGAGAAACAAAATGATGAGGGTTCTTGTACAAATGGTTTTTTTAAAAAATTGAATCTTCTTGTGTTATACCCTCACACTGTGCTCTTAACCATCATTATTGGGAAACTAGTGGACTGATGTGCGTCTTAGCCCTTTCGCTTTCATTGGTTTCATTCATTTCATTTATTTACTGCGCATGGGCGAAACGTAGCGTACTTTTTCTTTCATAAGTTAAGAGCCAGATGTATAGGCCAACTTATATAAAAATTCCAGTTCAATACCGCTATTATTCACAAAGATATCGACATTGCAAGAGCTAAATTGCTTTTGATCTGTAAGAGAAACAAAGTGATGAGGGTCCTCGCACAAATTGATATTTTCTTTAAATGAATCTTCAAAAGTAATATTGAATTTTATGAAGATTGAATACCCTGAATACTCGCGTATATTTATAAATTAAATACATAATTTAAATTGCATTTCGATGATAACTTATTCGGAGGAAAAATAGCCAGTTACTGTTCATTGGTTTCACTGTAAACCACAAATTTCTTGGAAATAAAAAAATGCTAAATTTTTTTCCTTTATATATTTATGATCAGCTGCATGTCTAATAATCATTTTTGAAATAGTAATAGTTAGTAATTTTCAAAATGAAACATGTAGTGAACTGAAAGAGTTAGCAACGTATTGCTTTCTGCAGTCGAGCTGCTGTTGGAGAGTTTTTGGTTTTCCTGAAAGCGAAATACAAATCTAGGCCAGTTCCCTCTGAAAGTCCTCCTGGAAGGCAACTTACTCCAATATACTGGAGCCAAGTCAGACTTCTACCTCAGGTGATATCTGTTTATTTATTTATTTTGTACACAGGGGGAGGTTTTACATATGTACTTCAAAGAAGCTTTGACCAAAAAAATGTATCATATATCTTTACCATGGGTCAGTGATACATGAACTTGGCTAGTGAAGCTAGACAAAACGGATTTAGTCCCAACAACAAAATCTATTTGAAAATATAGTTATGTCAAACATTTTATTCCCTTCTAAACAAAATTAGAAACAAGAATTATTGTTTTTAGACGCTTTTATTCAACTTGATTTGTTTCACGCTTGTGAGGATAAAATTTGCAATTGATTTTTCACAAGCTTCCTGATGTGATAGAATTTTGACATTTTGTACACTTATGTATTCTGGATGAAAATGCACTTTTTCAATATTTTCATAGCTTGATTATTAGTGAATCGATTGGTTTAATTTAAATTTGATTCTACACTAGTGGCGCCACCTGTTAGTGAAATTCTGAAAAAGATTATTTCAAGATCCCAAAATATTTATAATAATGAATTATAAATTAAAGACTAAGAAAGGAAAATCAATTAAGAATCTACTTTTCTCTACACTAATGAAAATATGTTTTTAAAAATTGTTTTCATTAAATTTATTTTAATTTAAGCCACAAAATCTGGAAGAGAGATTTGTTCAGCCTTGTATATTGTAATATTCGTAACGAATAAAAATATATATATTTTTAGAATTATTTAAATATTAAAAGAAAAGAAATTAATTAGGTAAAACATCGTTTGGTCATGAAAGAAATTCATTTAAAAATATCGTTTGTCTGTAAAAGAAAATAATTAAAAAACCGTTTGGCATTAATTCTTTTCTAAAGGTTATAAAATAGAGTGGCAACGATATATTTGTCTTTTGCTGACGTTGCCTAGCAACGGACAAGAGTAAAGATGATTTAACATGGAATTCTATGTCAGTCAGTGATGTAACGTTTGTGATGCAAGTATATGCGTTTGTTTTACATGTTTGCGCAGTGGAAGACGTCCAATAAACATATTATTGTTGATAAAGAAGGCTCCCCGATTCTTCATGCTATGATGAAATGCATCACAATATCGTTTCATCCGTATTATTCATTTCGGTAGTTTGCATTGGAGTTTAACAATTCTCGATACAATGACCATATTTCAACTCTTCCAAATCCGCGAAAGACGACTGAATCATGCAGTTAGATTGATTGACTGGATTTGTATCCTAGTTTGGACCTACCCCGGGAATAATATGATAATTAGAACAAATTTACTTTAGTTATATTAATGTCCCGTTTCGAAGCAACACCTGAACTATTTTAGGATTATTTTAGGACTCGTCATTTTGAACCGCGGTCAGATAACTAGGAAGACACTCAGCTTTCGCACCACACCAATAAGAGGTCGTTTGACGCATGACGTCAGATTTAGCGTATCCGGGCCCACATACACTGCGGACTTCAGTGGAATCGGGATTTGAACCTGGAGCCTTCCGGCCCCGAAACTGAGATTTTACCTCTAGAGAAAGATCTCGGTGTTTTGAGATGGTACATCACTCACCAACCTTCTACAACTTGTTGGAAAAATATTTGCTATTATAAATTCATGGACATACACAGATGTTGGCTCTTCCTCAGAGTATCCCCACGCTGCTGCGTGATATCAGCATTTGCAAGATTCAGATTTCGCATTTGAAATTTCAAATATAAAACAGTGTTATTAGTAAAATTATTTCTAACTAGCGATTCTATTTATTTATGCGTAACTTTTATTCTTTCGGGAACAAGCAGCTTATGCGTGAGGCAGTTTCCTGAAGTGGAATTTTTTTGCGCGTGGTTGCATTTATAACTTTTTATACTGAAACGTATAGAGAGGCACATTTTGAGCATTTTCTAAAATACACTGGCCTCACAATCGTTTCTTTCTCTTTTTATTCGAATGGTGCACCGGAAAGCTCGGCTCTGGTTCGTTTCACCATTATTTTTAGAATCGACGAAAAGTGACGTTTCGGTAGGTTGGAGTAAATCCAAATCGTTTGCAGAAGTATCACTGCCGCGCTCCAACTAGAATCCTCAGAATTCTTTCGCGCAGCCATCTGCGCAAACATTTTTTTGAGCGTAGCCGTAGAGGCTGCAAAAGAAAGATTTTTTTATCATCTAAAGAAGTTCTTTTTAAAAAAAATATATGTAGAAAATGATATGGGGGTATTTTTTTTAAAGAGTGACGTTTTCAAAATTTTCCTGTCACTCTTTTTTTTACGTTTTATTTTATTTCGATTGATCTGATTAAAATCAGAAATGTTGAATTCTAACATTTTCTCTTTTTTTCTTAACGAGGTAAATAATTATGTACCTCTGAGATATAGAACACTAAGTTACTTTTACTAAACTCCACAAAAGACCAGTTTGAATATGTTTAATTTGCGTTGGGTAACTGGGCTTCGTGTTCTTTTCAAAGCATGGAACTTCCCAAAGTATTAATGCGGAACATAACGTTCTATACCTCTGGGTAAAGATAAAAAATACATATAAGCATGTAGTTATCCCAGCGATTCTCAACCCACCCAGGGGGCATGATAAAACTGACTGGGGGTCGAGAGGATATCGAAAAGAAAATACTATTGAAAAATTGATTATTTTACTGAAAGGGAAATAAAACAAAATACATTCTGACATAAAAAAATAAAATACACATTTACACTGGTATAACACACTTATAAATAGAATTGTATTAGTATTGCACAATGTATTTATGAATTAACTTATCAATTTCAAAATAAACACAAGTTTAATAATTATTAGTGATTCCTCTGGACGGACTTCTCGAGAAGCCGCGAGAATGTCCGAAATGGTGGATGTAAGATACACTCTGTCCCAAAAGTTTATAGACTCTACTAAAATATTTTTTTAACAAAACGGAAAGGCATGCAAACACCAATTACAAATATGTTTATTCAAACCATATGCGACTTGCATTCAACGAAATATTTAGAAAAAATAACATTTTGTATTTGAATTATATAACAAAATGGAAATATTAGGTGTCCCAAAAGTTTATAGAATATATGACATTTCAACAAAAGGTGCTCAATACAATGCTCTTAATAGTTGAAAGTCTTTCCATTTTTCAGTATGACATTGTATACACGTTTTTCCGTCGACATAATTAAGGTTTGCAATATGTCTGGTTCCAAGTTGTACCATGCACTTTCAATGGCTGTCTTCAAGGAATTCACTGAATAAAATTTCCCTCCATTCTCATATACCTTTCCAGACATAATGTTCCACATATTTTCAATTGGGTTTAGATCAGGGTTCATTGGTGGCCACTCAAGAACAGTAGCATTTTTCGAGTTTAAATAATTTTTCTTAGCATTGGAAGTATGGATGGGAGCATCATCATGCTGATATTGCCAATTTCGTCCCCCTATGTTTTCTGCAAATGGCACAAGATGATTTTCTAGTGTCTCTATGAATTTAGGAGAATTCTGTCGGTCATCTAAAAAGGCCAAACCCCCTTGACCGTTGAAACTGAAAGTCGCCCGCATCATCACAGATCCACCACCACTTTTCCTACTGAAAAAGCTCCTGGGCTCTTTTCGTAAATCATACCAATATTTTATATTCCCGTCAGGTCCATCGAGATTCCATTTTTTTTCATCACTGAAAAGGTCAACCATCCATTTATCACCATATGACATATGAATACGAGCCCATTTTAATCTTTTACTAATCTGAAGCTTTGAGAATGGTAATCGGCGAGCCATTTTTGCGTGGAACATATAACCAGATTCCATAATTCGTCTATGAACAGTGTTCTTGGAGATTTGCAACTGGGAAGCCCCAGTAATTTGGCGAACCGACATTTTCTGACTTGAAAGCCATTCTTTGTATCCGTCCATCACTGCAAATATCCGTCACACGTGGTCTTCCCGAACGAGTTTTTGGTTCATATGGCGTCTTACGAGTTAACACACGATAAGTCATGCTTTTAGAACGATTTAAAAGTTTCAATATTTCCTTAACAGTCTTACAGCGCAATTTCAAATGCAAAATTTTACTCACTTCTTCATTAGAGAGCTGCTACGCTTTAAGCATCTTGAAACGCAGAACAAACGAACGCTTTCCTTTTCTTACAACATATTTATTATGCTTCAGATCGACGTCATGATCACCGGTACCATATTTGCATAAAACTGCATTTGTCTATAAACTTTTGGGACAGGTTATTTCAGTTTATTCTACGATTTAAAAATTGGCATTAAATATACGAGGTAGAACTGCTGTTTTTTCAATTTAATAGACATAACACATCTATACAGTAAGTTACACCGAAATACATTACATACAACAAAAAATATAGGCAAAATACAAGATTCTACAAACTTTTGGGACAGAGTGTAGAGCAAAAGAGACAGTAAGAGAGATCAATTCTGGTTTTGGCAATTCAGCTGATCGGTGTTTTCAAAATATCAATAAATTTACTTATTCTTGGTAATTTGTAAGGTTTTTAATTAAGGTCGTAGTGTAGCTTTAGTGTAAAAATACCAAAAATACATTATTATCATTGTATACATTGTTTTTATATGAGAGGAGAGGGGCGAAGAAAATAATGATTGAAAATTGGGTCGCAAATACTGAAAGGTTGAGGAACACCGAGTTATCCTATTTCGGAAAAGAAAATTAAAAAATGAATTATACTACCGCTTGGATGTTGTCCTTATGGCCAAGGATAGTCATAGAGAGAAATTATTACGTACGCAAACAAAATTCCTTCCGTACGCAATTTACGTACTCAAACAAAACTCCTTCCGTACGCAATTTACGTGCGCAAACAAAACTAAGCTTCCTTCTACATTGTTTTCAGTATTTTACTTGTGATTGTTTGCAAGGAAGTTACAGTCATTTGTAATCAGAGAAATCCTTTTGAATTACCTTTTATTTGACGGAAGGTGTCCGACTAAAGGTATCTGAAAGTTATGGTTTATACTGCAAGAACAATAATGGATGATGGATTAAGAAAGTAATATGCCGTCGATAGGAGATTGCTCCAAGTTATTTATTCAACTTTCCAACCAAAAGCACTTGCTTCATCTTTATCACCACGCATACCCCCGTACTCGGAGCCTGTAGGCTTCTTGTTGGTTGGATAGGTATGCTTGAAGCTTTATTGAAAGCCTCCCCCCCAAAAAAAAACAAGCTGCAAACTTAGAATTTGAATAACATAAATTGAAAAACAGATATTAACAAAGCATGATTTTGAATTTCAACATGCCTAAAATGAATAATTTAAAATAGAAAAAGAAAAACATACCTACATACGTACTGGAAAATATCAGAGAAATGTGCACCATTTATAAATTAGGCATATTAACACCAATAGCAGCAACTACAATAACTATAAAGTGCCTGATAATAATTATAAGAAGAAACTACTTGGCCCACTGAAAGCCTTACACCCATTTTAGGAGGCTGCATAGATGTGGGCTTTTCAATATTCCCTATGCATTGTGTTGAAGATTTTTCTTTCAATGATTTTCTACTTATGATTGTTTACAAAGAAGTTACAGTGGAGCAGTAAGGGTAAGTGATGCCCGGGCATAATATCAACTTTTCGCCCTCAGTCGTCATTAGAGACTTAGTAACAGAAAATGCTGCGGGTATTTTTCGACCATTCGTAATATTTAACTTTATAAAGGAGCATAAATACACTAATGTTTTGTCTCCATGGCGTCCCCTGAGACTGGCGCCAAGGGTTTCTATACACCCTCGCTACGCCACTGGGAAATTATAGCCATTGGTAATCAGTGCAATCATTTTGAATTTTCTTGTATATTAAGTAGGAACCATAAGCTCGTTAGAACCTCGCCCAGCCTAGGCATCCGGTTTATTGAAAACCAGTCCAGCAACAGCAACTGCCCTAACTTTCTTGAGGAGCAAGCTGCCTCCTCAAGAAAATACCTTCAACCTCAACCAATCACCATAGTCTTCTACAAAAACACCCATCCAGCTCCAACCCTCAGTCCTATCAAATTTCGAAACCAACATCAAGACTCCAAAATTTGAAGAAACGCATTCAAAAAATTCTGAAAAGCCAAAGATGATGGACCGCTGTCCAGCAGCGCAACCACCAATCGAGAGATCCACCAAGACTCACCCCAATTCCTTGACCATCAGCCCCACCGGTAATATTAAGTAGGAAGTCTAGATCCCACCTAATAAAATGCAGAGTATCCCAGGATTTGAATCCGATAGCAGCATTTCCAATAGCTCTAAAACGTCTGAGAATTATTTGAAAAAAACTTGGCCACCTTACACCCATTTGAGTAGATTGTGTCTTAGTGAGTGTTTTCAAGCTTCCTACTGCATTGTGTTCAAATTTTTTCTTTCAATGATTGTCTACGAGGAAGTTACAGTGGCGTGGCAAGGATAAGTGAAGCCCGGGGCGAAATATCATATTTTCTTCCACAGTAGATTAGTAATTGTAAATAGCGCCCGGAGCATGGCGTTTTTCTGCTTCTTTGTCATATTTTACTCTAAAATGTTATATAAATGTACTAATGCTTTGTCTCCATGATATCCCCTAAGACTGACGTCCAGGGTATCTAACTGTACCTACTTGCCCGTCCCTCACTACGCCACTTGGAAGTTATAGCCACTTGTAATCGGCGCAATCATTTTGAATTTTCCTATCTACGAGGGACGTTCCGAAAGTAAGTTTCGTCCTGCTTTTTCACAAGGAAGCTTTATAACAAACAGAAACATAACAAAGAACAAACTTTTGGCTATTTCTCCACATATTCGCCACCAACATTGATACATTTGTCGTACCGTGAAATCAATTTCAAGAAACCATCCTGGTAGAAATCGTTGCCCAGTGATTGCATTATCGTCTAAAAATAAAACCACTCGACTCAAGAGGTCTGGACTCTTGAGTCGAATGGCGGACATCAGTTTGGTGGGGGTGTCGCAATGGCGTTGCGCATTGATGGTCTCTGAAGTGAAGAAATCAATCCAAATTACCCCTTTGCATCCCAGAACACTGTCAGCACAACCTTCCCTGCGGAGTGCGACACTTTGAATTTCTTAGTTGCGGGTGAGCTAGGCTGCTCCCACGTTACTGAGGCGAACTTGGTATCTGGGATAAAGTTGTGAGCCCATGTCTCATCGCCTGTGATGATCCTGAAAAGAAAGTGAGAGATGAAGAGGTGCGGCAGGCTGTGAAGAACTTCCTTCGCTCGCTGGGCGCCGATTTCTACCAGGTTTGTTTCTTGAAATTGATTTCACGGTACGACAAATGTATCAATGTCGAATATGTGGAGAAATAACCAAAAGTTTGTACTTTGTTATGTCATTGTATGCTTCGGATTGCAATAAAACTTCCTTGTGAAAAAGCATGACGAAGCTTACTTTCGGATCTCCTCTCGTATAGTAAGTGGGAAGCCTAGATTCGGCCGAATCGAATGGAAAAGGTCCCTCGATTTGAATCCAGTGGCAAACACAATTAAAATTCATCGGCAGACAGCCTACCGGAGAGAGATGAGCAGCCCGGAGAGGCTGAACGAGCCGTTTAGGGGAGGAGAGACGAAGCAAAAAAGTAAATAAGACGCTGCTGGAAGAAAAAGGGGAGGCGAGATCGTGCTTTATCTCTTCTGGCGCCAAAAATCTGCTTCGGAAGAACATTTTCTGCGGCCTTTATGAGGGACGGGAGGGGAAGGGGGAAGGCGAAATCATTTCTCCTGGGAATTATCTCCTTCTAACAGTCATTTATTTTCTTTCGACATTTTTCGAAATGGAACGCAATCCTTCTGCCAAACGGAAATGGACTCGTTTCTGATTGGTGAAATCAGGATTAGAAGTGCCGCAGACCGATTGTTCCTGATGACGGGATTCCTTTTGAAAAAAACTTTATTTATTTACTCATATGTATATTTTTAATTTGATTCATCTGCCAAATGGAAATGGACTCGTTTCTGATTTGTGAAATCAGGATTAAAAGTGCCAGGACCCGATTGTTTCTAATGGAGACATACATTCCCTGGAAACTTTATATACGCATCTGTGTATATTTTAATTTGATAAAAAGCTTGAAAAAAAGTCCAGGAATGTTATTTAATTGAGCATTGTTTCTGCTTCCCACGGATTTAGCACAAATAAAAATAGATGGTTCCGAATTCTTTTCTAAAAGGATTTCGCTTGTCTGCTAGAATTAAACATTATATGGTTCGATTAATTTTTTTGCTTAAGAAGAAAATTGGGTACTTACGTATTAACGCCACCGAGGCTACAGATTGGCGGTAATGCGCCAATAAAGAGCAATCTTGTTTACAAAAACCGCCAAATTGGCGCCACTTAAAAACCGCCAAATCTGTAGCCTCGGTGACGTTAATACGTAAGTACCGAAAATTGTTCTGTCATTTGAGGACAGATTGACATGTGATGCGGTTTCCAAGAATTCGCCTTCCTTTCTGTAAACACAATGATTTTAACTTCACTTATCTAGACGTAAAAAGAGAGGTCACGGTGTCCGAAATGGAAGGCCTCGACTTCCGGCACGAAGGTTCCAGGTTCGATATCCAATTCCATTGCAGATTCTTCGTGTCTGCGGGCCTGGTGCACGTTAAGCCTTTCAAGTTCACTACATGTTTCGTTTTGAGAATTACTAAATTTATTTCAAAAATGAGTATTAGACATGTAGCTGATCATAAATTTTTAGAGGAATTTTTTTTTTTTTTTTTCAAGAAATTTGTGGTTTCACAGTGAAACCAATGAATGGTAACGGGCTATTTTTCCGCCGAATAAGTTATCATGGAAATGCAATTTAAATTATGTATTTAATTTATAAATGCACGTGAGTATTCAGGACATTCAACCTTCATAAAATTCAATATTACTTTCGAAGATTCAATTTTAAAAAATATCAGTTCGTGCAGGAACCCTCATCATTTTGTTTCTCTTAGAGATAGAACGCAATTTATTTCTTGAAATGCCGATGTCTTTCAGAATACTAACGTTATTGAACTGGAATTTTTATATAAGTTGGCCTATATATCTGGATCTTAAGTTATGAAAGAAAAATTACTCGCCTAAGCGCAATAAAAAAATTTCAAAAAAAAACCCAATGAACTCGAAAGGGTTAAATCTCTCGTCGTGGATCAAACGTTCCTCCATTGGTGTGGCGTGGAAGTGTGGAGAGAGAATGCCAACTCAGGTGTTACCTTCGTTTTCTGACCGTTGTTTAACATTACGAGGTCGAGGTTGAAATATCCCTCGTGCTGCTTCAAAACAGGACGTTAATATAACTAAGCCGTTAAAAGAGTTAATTTGGAAAATTCAAGGATGGGAATTTATTGGGATTATTGTATTACTTAATAGAAGGAAAATCTTTAATTAGGTTGATTTCTGCTGCTATTCAAAGACCAAAGAAAAGTTAGAAAGGGAATTTAGAAATTGTGTTATAATAGTCATTATAATAAATTTGATTAATTGTACTTAAATTTTTATTCGAAACAAGTATTGGCTGTGAATTAGAAAAAACAGGTTAATTGCACGATCCCATCATATTTATTATAATGAATTGTAAATAAAACACTAAAAAGGTGAAAATAAAGCTCTGAAAATATTAAAATACTATTTTGTCATCCAAAAAACACACGTGTGTAAAAATTCAGAATTTTAGTTTCTCTGGAAGTGTGTAGTAAAATGAGTCTAAAATTTTATCTCTTCAAGCACGTAAAAAGTATAGTTAAGAAAAAATAGGCAAAAACAGTCTTTCTTCTAAACACACGAAATATCTTGCATAATAAAGTCTAATATTGAAAACAATCTAGCAATATATTTTGTTTAAAATGTTTTATTTGAAAATCAAACGGTGTTTATTCTCTCAAGCCTGTCTGGCACTCAGAAATGTGACACATTTTTCAAAATGCTATATTTCATCAGTTAAAAAAATAAGAATATTGTAGATAGATCTTTTGCTTGATGTATTTCATGTTTTATTGTCTAAAGTTCAATAAATGACCACATATTATATACCAGCCAATTGTTATTTGCGTTCGAAACGGGCTCTCATGTCGATATAAAATAGGATATTTTAAAAATTTAACCTTGAATATTTCGGAACAAACACAGTTCTTTAAAATTTACAACGTAAATTTTATTTGCCGTCTTCTTTTTATGTTTTTTCACTAAAGTAGCTTTCCGAATCGCTGGAAGCAAGATTCTATCTTCATGAAAAGCTGAGAAATGCTTCTTAACTGAAGAATACGTCGCTCCTCGAACATTTCAAATAAAAATAAAAGACTTTTAAGAAATGTTGCCCGTTCGACACGAATTTATCATAAACATTCATCTAAATGGTTCGCCATAAGCAGCAAAACTAGAGAACGTTTTAATTTTTTTTCCTTTCAAGAGTTATATAAAAATCGTCTGCGTTAAACATTCTATTAATATTTATCTTTTTTTCGATATTCTAGATATGTAATATTTTCAGAATAAAACTCTCTCTTTCATTTTTAAATATATGTTCTTTTACTGTTTCGAATAGTTATGCAATGAAAAAGTGTTAGCATTTTTTGATAAACTACAATAATTCCTAGTCCACTTGAGTCCACGATACATTTTTTATCTTTATATTGTTTTCAATAGATGTTCTGTGGCGTCTTTAAAAATGCTTCGGCTACAAATAAAGAATTGTGACCTCTGCATGTTAGTAGTACATCAGTGCCTGCTCTGCGGACGTTTGAGGGACATTATAGACCCATCACTATTACTTTTAACTTGTGTAATCTGGTATCTTAATGTATTATGTATTTTTAAAAGTTATAAAAGTAAGAATAATAAAAATTGTGTATAATAGAGTAAACAGTCAAAGTGGAAGGTGTTACTTTTGGAAATCTCCATTAACCAACTTTATTCGGTTGTATTCAGAAATATTTTTCAAACTGAATTAGAAAAAATAACTTCCAGGAATTTCTTTTCTTAGGGGCGCAAGGTACTGTTTCACCAGTCCTACCATCACACATAGGGAGTTTGAATAGGACAAGGGAGTAAAATTATCAACCGGTTAATTAGAAGCACAACATTTATACCAGCCTAAATATAGTGGAAAAAAATTTGCTGAAATAGCTTCTCCATAACCCTTAAGAAAAAGGTTAAACTAATTTGTCATAAATGTTTGCATTCAAATAGGATTTCCCAGAATATACATTGACGTTCTTAGCTTCTCGATAACCTTTAAGGAAAGGTTAAACTAACTTTTCTTAACTGTTTGGATTCAAGTAAGATTTCTCATAATATACCTTAAATTTCATGACTTTCAAGACTTTTGGATTTCTCTGTAATCCTTAAGGAAAAGGTTGAACTATCTCGTCATAAGTGTTCTTATTCAAGTAGGATTTTTCATAATATATATTGACTTTCATGACCTTTCGTCTTCTCTGTAACCCTTAAGGAAAAGGTTAAATTACTGTTTACATGCATGCATTATTTCTCAGAATATGCATTGACTTTCGTGACTTTTCGAATTTTCAGTTTCTCTATCATCCTTAAGGAAAAGGTCAAACTAGCTTCATAACTGATAACATTCAAATATGATTTCTGAAAGTAGACCTTGGTTTTCACGACTTTTCAGCTTCTCTATAATCCTTAAAGAAAAGGTTAAACTAACTTTCCAAAACTGTTTGCATTCAAGTAGAATTTCCCAGAATATTACATTAACTTTCGCGACTTTTCTACTTTTCAGCTTCTCTATAATCCTTAAAGAAAAGGTTAAACTAACTTGTGAGAACTGTTTGCATTCAAGTAGTATTTCTCACAATATGAATTGATTTTTGAGACTTTACAGCTTCTCTATAGCCTTTAAAAAGTTTAAACTAACTTGTCATAACAGTTTGCAGTGAAATAGGATTTCTCAGAATATACAGTATGTCCACAAATGATTGTCGGAGTTTCCTTACCTCATAACTTTTGATTCAAAAACAGGACGATAATTATTATTCGATAATTTTAAAGTACAACAAAAAAAGTTTTTTTTAATCACACAAACAATGTCAAATCATTTCCACATCGCAGTTTTTCGCGGCATGTAACCCATCGACACTTGGCGGGAAATTGAATTCAGTCTCGATGTGTGTAGGTGAAATGTACGAAATATCATTCATAATTTAGATGATGTGTAAACATGCAGCTTGAATAAGAAGGCGCTAGATGATTCAATCCATACTTTATTCCAATTTCTATTAATCCATTTTAAAGATGATAATGTAGGTTATATTAAATAGATAACGTAATCCTAATTCAAAGAGCATTCCGAACGAACCAGGAGTGGAGGGTTATGCGCGAGCGGCGCTTCTTAGTAGGAAGTCTTATATGTTTAAAAAGAAAGCGTTAAAAGTACGCAGAGAGCTTAAATGCACGGGGGAAGGAGGCTCCCCGTAGAATCTCGTGACTCTGGAAGTTAAAGTAGAAGTGTGGTTCTCTAAGAGTGAAGTATAAGCAATTAAAAATGTAGTGGCGTTAAAAAGAATTAATTTAAAGAAGATTAAAAAGTTTAATCATTACATGCTTGCAATGTACAAGAACAGCTAATTATATATTTAAGTATTTTGGGCGAAGTAACAATAGCAAAACTTCTAAGAGGTGACATCTATCAAAAACACTTTAGTACTAAAGTTGTGGAAGACATCAGTGACACGAAACGCATCGAGATTGAACTCAATAATTATTGTCATTAAAAATGTCTAATATGTCTAAATGTCTAATAATAGCGATAACTGTGTCTACAAATTATAATTTCTGGATCTCGAATTTTTCCGATGTCCAATAACCCAGATAAATATAAATACTAATAAAGGGAATTTTGAATTGTGGAAGAAGTAAAAATACAAAAATAATAGCAGACAACGATAAGAAATAAGAATCCGTTGGATGACTTCATCAGAGGCCATTCATCCATGCAGATTCAAAACTACAATAGGTTTTCTGTAAAGGGAAAAGACTTTAAGGTCTGAATTTAATATTATTTTCCTCTAAGGCTTGAACCCATTCCGGAATATATTGGAAAGAAAAACATTTATCCACAAAGAAGAAATTAAAAACAATCTTTTATTCAGGACTTAGAGGAAATTAATATTAAATTCAGACGTTAAAGTCTTTTCCCTCTACAGAAAACCTATTCTAGTTTTGAATCTGCATGGATGAATGGCCTCTGATAAAGTCATCCAACGGATTCTTACTTCTTATCGTCGTCTGCTATTATTTTGGTATTTTTACCTCTTCCACATTTCAAAATTCCCTTTATTAGTATTTATATTTATCTTGGTTATTGGACATCGGAAAAATTCGAGATATTATCACTCCCAGGTTTCAGGAAGGTCCGAAAGTGCTGAACACATTTCGAAAAGTCATGAAAGTCAATGCACAGGGTGTCCAGAAATTATAATTTGTAGACACACTTATCTCCATTATTAAACATTTAGACATTTTTATTGACAATAATTCCCTTTACTAATATTTAAACTTATTTTGTAATTCGCAATTTTTTCCTGGATTATCCTGCTTCTATCATTTTTTGTCTTTTTAGATGTTCAATCTTTATTTTTTGTCTTTTTAGATGTTCAATCCTTATTTTTTGTCTTTAGATATTCAATCCAATAACCAAGCAGTCTTTCGGCACACATATTTTTGAGGTCCTTTCACCCGACACACTGCACTATTTTCTCAAAGCGCATTCTGTGGCCAATGCAGCCAGCACAAGAAAAACTTTTGCCTCATTAATCTCTCGGCACTCAATGAATGATGAATTCGTTTCGGCCGCTATTGATTTTATGACCATCTGCAGCCAGCGCATCGCATTATTATGGCTAACTGGGCGTAAAAAGGTCGATTGCATTCGCATTGTAGAATCAAGGGAAGTGGGACGACCAAGACAACGAAAATCGTAGGAATCTGAGCTGTAAATAATGGGGAAGTTTTCAAAGGAAAAATTATATACAGTAGACTCTACTCAATGTGATCACTTCGGGACTTAAGAATTTCGATAACATTAACCGCCTGATAACAATAACCGAATTGGGTAAAATTAACTATATTTTTATCACATCAAGGGGAAAGAAAAAATGGAAAAGAAAAACACTTACCTCAGACCTATCTATAATTTATTTAAAAAATAACAGTTAAAAAAGTCATTAATTGTTCTTTGACGATATTTATTCCTTAACATTCCATTTAAATTGTTCGTACTCGTATTGTTTTTAAAATTTGTTGAACGATGCTGCACGCCGCGTTTCAAAATATCAAGGGTTTGCCTCATTTCTGAGTTCGTTGGAGGATTATCTTCAACACATTCGTCCCCGTCGGGATCATCAACTTTTATTGCTCGGTCTTGCTCACAAACAGCTTGGCAAATTTCCAAGTCTGTTAGTATGGCAGCTACTGGAATGTCCTCGTCAATGGACAGTCATTGTTCATATTCTTCCTTTCGCATTCCTTCAGGAGGTTCATTGACAATTACCGACGATCACGTCCCTGCCCGCTAAATGGACGACCTTCAAAGAGAGGTCATGAAAAATAAACCCCGAAATTATTGGAATGTGTGGGGAGAAGGGGGCCCAGATGTTTCCTTATAAGTGGAGCGAGAAACTCTACGAACGTCAATCGTTAACGCTGGTTGAAAATGAGGGATCGATCAATTCTCTACTTCAAAAATGATAACATTAAACGATGTAGTCACACTAAACGAATCATTTTGCGTACATTTGAATACGTTGGTTCGGGACCAGAGGTTTTTGATAAAATAAAGCGAATGATAACAGGGGAGTAACTGTATTAATTAAAATGCAATCCATATAGAAAGAATGTGATGTTTTCAGAAAAAAATAGTATAACTATATCTGTATTTTATAATATTTTTTAATAGCAAAATGAAAAATATGTTCCAACGCGATATTCTGAGAATATATAACCAGAAATCGGAACACTGAGCATAAAATAAAACCAAAATTAATGTAATATGTGAGTAGAGGTTTACTAATTACATTGAAATTATTTTAATACACTAAAAAATATTTCCCAAAAATATTGAATATCATATAACTTCAAAATCTAAAAAAAATGCATGGCATTTTTCATTATAAGCATTATATTACTGTTCAGAAATAAATTAAATAGTTTTAATTTATTCTTACATATGCATAAAAGTATTATAATATAAAATATAATTTATAAGAAAAGATTATGAATTGAATTTCATATATGCGAATTTAAATTTAAAAAACATGAGAAAAACCTAAAACCCTATATATCTTCCAAAACCTAATATACCTAACATCTAAATAATATAATTTTATCATACTACTTCTTTTTGTTTACACTTTCAAATGTTAATTGCTTGAGCTCGCGGTATTCCAAACTTGCTCATATTACACATTTCCAAAGTAAGTGAAATGCCCACCTCAATTAATGAGGCTGAAATTGGAAAATTGATTTTTTTTTGTTGGTACATGTCGTCCCAATTCCCATAAGTTAGTTTCTCAAAGAAAGATAATATCGGTACACCGGAAATATTTTATTCATTTTGGCTTAGAATGAAACAGTCAGCATTGCCGTTGCATTTTATAGA
>BGPR01033185.1:0-17102 GCA_013235015.1 Araneus ventricosus | reverse complement strand
AATTACGTGCAGACGATTTTGAAATAATGCAAATTTATAGCTACTCCGTTGCTAGGCAACTGTTAGACTTTGAACTAATTTACCTTTATTTCTGAAATGTTTGCTTATTTTTATAAATATGTTTTATATAAGAAGAGAGTCAACCGTCAACTTTTAAAAGCTCTAAATCTTACTAAAATTTCAGTTAATTGGAAATTAAGCAAGATTTTAGCATTTTCAGTTATACTTTTCGAAAATATGTATTATGTCACAAAAACTATTTTTACACATAGTAAAAGTTTAAAAAATTAGCTTTTCATGACACAACTTTCATTTCTATTCAATTCGTTGCCCTCATTTTAATAATTTTTCAAAAATTAAATTGTGTATAAAATTTACAATTTATAACACTTTATTTTATTAGTGAAGAAGAAGAATACATAAGAACTGTTGCTAGATCACATTAGAAGAATTTTGGATGAAGTCGAATTTATTATTTTTTTATTCATATTTATTCTAACACTTTTTCTCAATGAAAAATTTGCTATGTAATTGTCCCAAAACATCCGTTAAAATCTTTCTTATACAGAAAAATATTTATGAACAAAATTGGTAGTACCTATGTAATAAATATCAATAACTTACGGAGAAAATTAGCTATCGGCGGTTTTTAAAAATCTTCTGGCTCAACTGATATTCTCATTTTCATTAGAAAACATTTCAGACGATAAAAGAATTTTGGTTATTGTAATTTTCTATACAAAAGTAGTTTTTTACATCAAAAATATTAGACCTGGAAGTATTTTAATCCTGAGCAACGCCGGGGAAAACAGCTAGTGAACTCATAAAATACAATTTGGAATGCGACTTTCTAGAATAAGGTAACAAACAATATGTTAATTTTGTTTCATTTTCTTACATTCATAGCAAATTCATTGATAATATAATCACAATTTAATTTTATAGCTCATTTGGATTTGACAGATATCATGGCTAAGAAAATGAATCATTCTTAACAAATGCTAAAACTCGAGTAATTTTTTTATTATTTTTAATCATGAGAAAGATATTTTTGCAGATAGATTTGTAATTGGTAAGGTTAATATATTTTTCGGAGCAGTCACAAAATTTGGACACAGTTTAAATAAATTATTTTTAAATAAATATTGTATTACAATTCTTTTATTCTTAAATTCAGGTGTCGAATTCAACTAACTATTAAATTATTTCCTTTGCAGTTGTTAAAAGTAGATATTATGAATGCCGATTCAAGATATTTTTCCAAACGATATTTTTAGTCAACAACATTTTCCTGTCAAGTCTTTTGCCGTTTCAACACAAATCGTTCTTGTATACAGGGCCGGATTATCAAATAGGTAAAGTAGGTAACTGCATACGGGCCCAATAACTTTTGGGGGGCTTCCAATACCTTATGATATTTTTATGCATTATTTTCGAGGTAATTTAATTTAGTGTTTTCATTTAATTTACAAAAGCCGTTTATTCGAACTTATTCAAATTGAAATCAAGTATTGTTTAAATTTCAGAACATTTTTTCTTAGGAATTTTTTTCCATGTTTTCAATTTCGCGAGAAGATGAGAAGATCAGTATGATCCAGTTTGTTTTACCGTTTTTTTGGCTGCAAAATATCCCTACAATTTTTATATTGGATTATTTAGACTGTGTAACAAAAGTTTTGTAATTTTCTCACTATTCATTTAAAAAAATTACTTTAAACTTTAAATTTCAGATTTTTTTTATTTCTGAGATATTAAAACCACTCTCCTGAAGGTTATCGGTAAATTAAATATACTTTTTTTTTATTTCAGTCTGTTTTAATATTTGCTTGTATGAAAAACAATGAAAAATATTTGGTTTTGAAACTGAGTAGGGAAGAAATTGAAACTTGTATTACCTACAGGCCCGTTTAGAACTTAAACCGGCCCTGTTTGTATATGTAATTTCATTGTCATCTACATCTTAAATTAACAGGTAATTGTTCTTGATGGTTCAAGCCTGGAGTGCAATCTAGCAAAATTGTGAAATGCTTAGCTTTCTTAACTAAATTTGTTTCCTTTTTAACTAAATATAAAAAATAGACAAACATTCGTACAAAAACATATACTAAACGTTGTGTTTCGTTTTTAAATATTTTTTCATATTTTCTGTAAATAGTGTTTCTCAGCTTGAAAGTCTCCTCAGCTTGTAACAGTTTATGTGCAGCTTGTAAGATATTCTAATCTTTCATGACTTTAAAGAACCCAACCTTGCCATAGATTGGTAGGCGTAAAATGTGCACAAATTGCATAATTATATTCAAATGCATTTATATTTGGATTTTAAAAAAAGCAATAATTTTTATTTTACAAAATCAGTCAGAGGCGCGGGGCCTTCAGAAAATGCGGGGCCTAATGCGGTTGCACTCCCCTCCGGCCGGCCCTATATTAGGGTATGTTCTTCATTAAAGTTTATAGTCTCCAAAGCTCGTAACCCTTTTTAAGTGAGAAGAGATTTTCTGTCAAACTTCTAATTGTCATTTGATTTTCTGGCGGATTTGGGTCAGACGTGACGGCTTCTACAGTAGCGATTTACTCACGTAACTGTATACTCATCGACTATCAGCTCTTTGCTATGCAAGTCATTTAACTCATTGGCATCATTATTCTTAATTTTCAAATGAAAGAGACTGGCAAGATTGACAATTTCTTCTCTTTCATGAGCAACTTGATCAATTTCTGGCATTGTTTCTGGCTCATTAAAAAAATACAAATTTTCTTTTTATTTGTGTTATTTTTTTAATGATTTTCCTTTGTATTAATGGACGGAAAACGGAAAATATTCGAAGCGAGAAGGGAAAATTAGGAACGTCGTAACTTGGAGTTCGCGTAAGTCGGGATAGCGTAAATCGAAGCATTGCTACAATTAAATCCTTCAATATTTCAAGTTCTAAGCCATAAACGCGTTGCCTTGAGGCGTCCAACAGAGATAATAAACTTTCAACCTCCTTGGTTCTGAAATTTGGACGAAATGTGGCCAATGCTCTCTAAAGTTCATATTAAAAACTCTTGATGGCCAATAGTAACTAACGCTTCTAGACAAATCGCTTTATGCAGAAGTAGACAATTATTTATTTTTTATTCCTATGATCAGCCATACAAAAACTCGGCATTTAAAAGAAAACGGATCGCTCTCCGTCTTTTTAGAACCTACTTCTACATACCGACCAAATATTAAAGCTTATTATGGAGGAAAATTAAAGTTAAAAGCTGTTCAAACAAAAGTTTTCATCAGACTTTTTGCATACTATTATATTCCTTCTGATCAAATAAAAAAAATTCGTGTTAGTCAGAGGTGTAGTGGAGCCGGAGAGCCGTTCCGGCATTGCTTTTTTTTTTTTCTTCTTTTTTTGCGAGAAATCAAAAGCAAAAAATTGTGAAAACGTCCTTAAAACAGCGCGATTTTTGTCACCCAGGTTAGAGAGATCCGGTACTACTTTTAGAGAGTCCCGGCACTGCTTACTTTGCGACTACATCACTGATGTTAATGATATACATACACATCCAGAATATCCAAATCGATTCTTTTTTTTCGCTAGAAAAACTCAGTTGGAAATTTAGATGCCAATAATTTCAAACATTCTCTCCGCAATGCAATTGAAAGCGACTTTGTAAAAAACCACATACAGATAGATAATACATGGTTCGACGGAATACCGCACAAAACAAAAAACATTAAGTGCTTGTGTCAGACAAATGCATTTTGTTGCTACTGCCGAAAATGCTTGTTTAGAGCGCGCGTTAGCAATTGACCAGACTCAGTAAAATTATCCCTATTATCAGATTTTAGGTAAACAACTATAAAACATGTAATGATTTCTTAATTGCTTTTTATTTCGCGACAGTTAACTTTCTATGGCTCATAGGATCATGCTCTGATCTGTAATCGAATTAGTTTCGGTTACAAATGCAAGATACGTTTCACTGTCTTCAGGTAACTTATAGAAAGTCGGACAGATGCCACAGTTATCTTAACAAGTAGCACAATATAACCAGAGCCGGCCCGTACAAAAGCGGGGACTGGTGCAAAGTTGACTTACGGGGCCTTGAACAGTGGCGGACTGGGTCAGAAAATAGTGGTAGCCAGGAGTCAGTGAGGGCCCACACATATCTATGATCATAACTAATTAATATATAATATTTAATTTTTTATATTTAATTATACTAATTTAAATCTATAATATTTAATAATTATATATTTAATTTAATTTTTTTATTATATATTTAATTTTCCCGCATCTTTAAAATAAGTTCCTTTTAACACCCTTAATTTAAAAAAATAAGATCATTTCTACATTTAAAATAACGAAATTATGATGAAGTTATTTGATTTTAAATTCCGTAAGTTAAATATTTCGTATACGATTTTAGCGACAAAGTATGAAGGAGAAATGCTGTCCACATTAGTAGGGTATCTGTTAAAAGAGCCAGGAACCTTTAAAACAAACTTCTTTCGGTGATTTAGAGTTTAGTAATTTGTAGTGGTAATGTTTCAGTTATTTGCAATTAAACTGGTATCATTAAAAAGATATTTTTGAAATATAAATAATTCAAAAATCATTTTGTTAGATAGTATTTTTGGAAAATATTGCGAAAAACCGCAAAAATATTGCTTATTTTTAAGTAGCTGAAATTTTAATTTACTTTTGGACTTTAAAAAAATTATTTTCATCTTGTTTTGAAGAGCATGTGTGCCAAATTTCACATAGATTTCTACAAAATACATTCTCATAATGTAAAAAACTTCTTTTGTTGTATTAAAATGCAGTCCATTTTCCTTGTTTCGCCTGTTTTTTTTCTTCTTTAAGTCCCAGTCTTTTTCTTTCTTTCTTCGTTACTTCAAATAAATTTAGTTTTTGATAGATTTTCTATGTTATTTTGATAAATTTACTTTTTAACAATCTTCCTGGTTATTATGTAATTAATTTATTTGTTATGATTAGGTTAAATTTTCACTTTATAAGGAGCTTATTAATGCGCGATAATTATAGATTATAATTATGCAAATTTTAAAAAATAATCTTCATTGAATCTCGTGATTTTTAGACTTTTTTAACAGTTGAATGTAAAGACTTATATCATTAGTTTCATTAGACATAAAAAGATACTGCATTAAAAATTATCTCAAATGCTAATACATTTCCTATCTACTGTTTTTTTCTTTTCACAACTAATTCCTTTCTCGATCTTTTGTAGCAATTAAAATTTTCAACTTCAAAAAATTAAATAAGTTGACGAATTTAAAGTTTGTTAATATAATCAAATTACGATAATTAATAAGATGGACAAGTCGGTTGGTAGCCGAATGCGGCTAGTGTTTAATACTACAAAAGGAATGTAAAAATAGAGAAATCATAATTTCAGCTTACCTCTCAATTTTCTTTTTTCTTTCCTTTTGCAAGATACGCTACGTATGTCCTTACTCTCTTCCGACTAAAAACAGAAATAACACTTTTCTCACCAATTATTTTCCATGCAAGTCAGACCAATAAAACTGAAGTGCCTTCACTCTTCTAAACGCAAACTCCCCCCAAAGGCAAAAAGAAAAGCGTGAGTGTAGTCTTTTCATAGATGTCATTTGGTGTCTTCAATGGGCGCAATTTCTCCCACCCTAGTCATAGTTTTAGCCAAGAAAACCTTTTCCGACAGTCGAGTTCCCTTGTTAGCCTGAATTATGACAGTAAAATGAAACTACCAAAAAAGAAAGAAAAATCACCTCTTATAGCCATCTCTCACAAGAACCGCACCCTTTCTGCACAAATGGATGCAATTCCTTCCGTCCTTCCGGGGGTTTCCGAAACCAACAAAAAATCTTAATGAGTATTGCGGATCGACTTTGCAGAGAAGAGGTACCCTGTTCCAATAGCCCGAGGATTTGTGCAGCCATCGCAGCATTCTGGAGAAACTTACGTAACTGATCGGAAGGTCAAAGGAAGTGGACAGAGAACTCAATACAGTTCCTACGGGCAGTTGTAGATTGCATATGCGTCTTGGTCGATATTCGACCACCAGCGGCTGGTCAAATTACGACGGCAATAAATTCCCTACGCTGTTTGGCTGGGCGAATTAGGACGGCAATAAATCCGCAACGACGGTTGTGAAACGCCGAAACATGGACCTTGGATACAGGGCTATTTTATTTATTTGCTTTCTATAGAGAAAGAGTTCTTTTTTCCTCTCCCACACTTCTTGGGGGCCCAAATTGTTTTCTGTTTAAGGGGGCCCACTTGCCATCAGGCAAGCTGGCAACCTTGCCAGTCCGCTACTGGCCTAGAAACAAATTCCGCACAACAAAATAATTTATCACATTTTGCTATCAGGGACATGGCGAAGGGTGGGCGAGGGGGTGGGAACCCCCTCACCTCAGATTTTTCCGGAGTCGGCATTTCGGAGCAGGGGCGGCGATTCGGAGAGGCGAGGGGGCAACCGCCCCTCCACTTTTTGCGGAAAAAATTAAATTTTATTTTAGTTTAGTGGCCCAAAACTACAAATTATAAAAAAAGAAGTAATGTCCGAGAAAGTTAAATAAGTAATCACTGGTGCTTAATTTTTAATTAACCCTCTGACATTCACCAGAATGTGAAACTGGATGTCTTGAAATGCGTAAAAATAAGGAAAATCGTCGAAATTGTTATCAATGTTACCTTCCTACCCCCTCGTTAAGACGACTCCATACCTCTTAATGACCAATTGTCAAATGAGTCGAAAGAACATCTTTGTTCAATCAGTGTGATTGATCACTGCGACATCTGTTAGAGCAGGGGTTCTCAAACTTTTTTCCCTCGCGTACCCCTTGATTAGTCTTTTCATTTTCGCGTACCCCCTAATGTCATACCCCCCCCCCAATCATCCGTCTATGCAAAGATGTTTTTATCAATAACGTTAAGGGCGCGAATTAATGGCATTTTCAGGACTTATTTTTAATTTCATATTTTATTCCAATTTTAACAAAGTAGGTATTAGTTAAACAGCAAAACAAATAAAAACAGTATTGCAATAATTTCACATTAACTCTTATAAGGTTAGTTAAAAATATCACCTCGTAATAATCAGTTATTCAAGTGCAAGAAAATTTCAATGCGATCCTTGAGCTTGTTTCATGGAGCTGAGTTTTATAAAATTGGGTTCAAATGCAGAAAGATATAATCTCATGTCTGGAGCTGCGTCAAGCTTATTTCGATATTTATTCTTAATATATGTAAAAGACAAAATGCTCTTTGTACAAGTTCTGTGTTCGTGAAAGGTATTAAATATTTTATTTTTATACACTTGTATACATTTTTTTGATGTTTTTATGCATTTTTATAATTTTTATTATCAATTTTTTAATGTTTTATTATTTTTATTTTCATTTTTTTATTTTCATCATTTAGTTCAGAAAAAATGCAGGTGAGCCAATAAAAATGAAAGAGGGTGTGTGAGAGGGGGGGTGTCAAAAAAATGTTATATAAAAAAAATCAAAAATAAAACAAAAAATAATAAAAAAAAACCTAAAAAGTCTTTAAAAAAATTTACAAAAAAATTTCAAATCTTTTGTTAGTGTTTAACTCACTAGATGGAGATACGTGCACGCATCTATTTGCCTTGTTTGCATTATAACACACGCTTGTTAAAGCGCGTCACTCCTTTGTTTTCAAATATGTTATAAGAGGTAAGATTTTAATCCCTTCTTTTTACACTTTGTTCTGGAGATTGTCTTAAATTTTCTTCTTTGTGGGTAAATGTGTTTTTCTTTCCAATACATTCCGGTATAGGTTCAGGCCAAAAGAGGATATTAAATTCAGACCGTAAAGTCTTTTTCCTCTACAGAAAACCTATTCCACTTTTGAATCTGCATGAATGTCTGGCCTCTGATGAAGTCATTCACCAGATTCACCAATCCTTTACCAAGTTTTCTTTTGCTTTCTTATTTTGAGCGTTGGTTTTAGAGTAGCACAACTTTCACTTTTACTTTTCACACGAACTTAGTAAAACAAAATACTGTAACTTTTTCAATTCTTAATATTTTGTTGTCCGCCATTACCGACTTTGATTTCGCGTACCCCAACTGGTCCTTCCAACTGGTAACACAGGTTGAGAACCTCTGTGTTAGGGGAAAATAAAACCGATTTTGAAATTATCTGGAGCTTTTCCAGCTACCTAAGTAGGCATCAATGGAAATGTATACATTTACACTTGTTTTGAAAACTTATTGTCATCAAAATAAGCTCTCATAGTCCGGGCGTCTTCTTTGATTCTGAAATCTTTTTGAAGATACATTCAACCATAAATTAAGACAGATGATACTGTACACGTTGGCTGAACCTGCAGGGGGGGACGCTTGTAATGAAACCACCTGGGTAGTTGGTCACCTAGTTGATACTAATGGGTCTCATGAAGCAAGAGTTATATCATCGTGCCTCAAGCCAGTTCTTTACTAGACTCTGATCAGCACAGTAGTTCCTAAGCATTGGATGCGCATCTCTGGTTAATGTTCGATGAGATGTATGATGATATAGATGAAATGTTGGTTTTCTGGTTAAAGTGCAACACCGTGTTATTTCGCTGGTCGAAAGACGGGTGACTGTGTTGAATCAAAATGATACCATAAATATGAGCCAGTTTTCTTCAAACTGCATTAGGATATGCAGAATTATTTCACTGGGTGGAATAATGAGTCGAATAAGGTCGGTCGGCTTTTACTGTACTGACCAGGGCCGGATTTACACATTTCTGCGCCCCAGGCCAAAGCATATTCTGCGCCCCTCTCAAAAAGTTAACATATAATTTTAAAGTTAATATACAATAGTTTATCTTTGAAACATATAATCATTTAATAAAATCTTTATAATCCTATGTGTTGCGTGACTGTGACTCCACTCGACTTCCTGCATGAGAGTCCCCAACACCACAGGAGAACATGCAAGAGGACAGAGCAACAGAGACACCCGCAATGACTACCCGACCTGAAACTGTAACTCGCTCTGGACGACGAGTATGTTTCAATCCAAGGTATGCTTAATATCTCGCTGTCGCTGGTGAGGGCTACCTGTGGCGGTTCACCTCCAGCGCGGATGCGCGGATGAAGACGAGGAAAACCGGTTCTCGCAGAGAACGGTGGAACGAGACGACAAACACTTTTCCTTGCCGACGCGAACGAGTGAGCTGCTATGAGCTATCCAGCAACGCGAACTATCTAAGCTGTAAATATTAATTCTAAAATGTAAATATTATCATCTTATGTAATGCTGTTTAAATATATCGTAATTCATGAAACTGCTGCTTCTTATTTGGGTGCTAAAAACCCAATATGCTCCTGCCCACCAAGATGTTGAAACACTCAAAGCCGAAAAACACTCAAAACCACTTGCATATTCATGCCCCCGAACGCAACCGCCATTTTGCAGCCGATGGACCAGGGTGTGATCGAATCTATGAAACGGCGTTATAGAAAGCAGCTCCTAAGCAAATTGCTTTTTGAAATGAGGAGGAGGCTGCATGTTCCATTGTTCAATTATGGAAAGAATTAACGCTGAAAGACTGTGTCTACATGATTAACGAAACTTGGGAGTCTGTGCCAGAGCATACCCTATTAGCACAATATATTTTACGATATCTCCACGATGTTGCTACGATATTATGAATGCTGCACAACATTGTAAATATATCGTATGAATGATGTAGGACATCTTGTGCTAATAGAGTACCTTAAAACGGTCCCGGCGAAAGCTGGCGCCCGCTCTCGAAAATGTAGACCAATCAAATGACGTTGGCTCTGTCACCGTGACTGAATTAAATGGACTTTTGAAACAAATTCCAAGCTGTGGAAATTGCGAAGAGGATGATGTTAGTTTGTGGTTAGATTTTGATGCTGATGATGCAGGATTTCAACTGATGAGCGATGACGAAGTCATCGCCCAAGTACGAAAACCCAATAACGATGTCGATAACAGAGAAAGTAATTAAGAAGAGGTGATAGAAACTTCTCAAATAAGCAACTCCGATGCTTTTGAATGTTTTGCTAAAGGACTGATGTGGTTGGAGCAACAGACTGACTCTGATTCTACAGAACTTATGCTACTGAAACAACTTCGGGACAGAGCGGATAAACGACGTCAGTCATGCTTACGACAGAGCAAACTTCCGTTTAAGCCAATGTAAAGTATGTATCCTATGTCATATAAGCATTTACATTGCATTTTCTGACTTTTGTGATATCTATTGAACAAATTTATTGTTTATAATTATAGTAATATAATTAAAAACATCACATTTAGTTATTTTGTACATGTGTACATCTTTAAAATCTAGTGTGAAAATTTTTGCGGTCTCCTGACGGCCATTTTTAAGTGCTCTCTTTTATCCAGAATTTTCGATTTATCGACGGAGGTCCTGTCCCGACCACTTCGGTTAATCGAGGTTCTACTGTAATTTCTAATTTTATACAGCTAAAATGAAAAAAAATAAAAATTTAATTTTTCCGTAGAAAGCGGGTAGGGCTACAGCCCCCGAGTCGCGTCCACTGAGACTATGTTAATGATAAACGACAATGCTAATGAAAACATTATACTCAGTTAATTGACAGTATCAGGTCCAGATTTTCCATAGGGCCAATCGAGGACATGGTCTAGGGCGAAGCTGTCAGGTGGCGCATACACGGAAGAAATAACAACCAAATATTTATAAACTCTTCAGTATTATTTTTAAATTTACATTCGTTACATTTAATATATTGAACAATACATTTTTCGTCTTTTGTGGACCCCATCGTTTCTTGCCCTTGTACTTCCACACGTTGAAATCTATTTAATAATATTTGTCCAATTCAGTGACCCTTCAAGCCTATTCATGGAGAACAGCGCGAAAAAGAAGTTTTAAAATGTATTTCACTCGCTTTCAAGAAATTTGATGAAGTATTTTTTCAGGTGTTAATTTTATGTTATTTCACAAGTAGTGTAATTTTGAATTAAAAATTTAATTTAGTTCAAGGATTATAAAGATTTTATTAAGTGATTATATGTTTCAAAGATAAACTATCGTATATTAAATTTAAAATTATACGTTAACTTTTTGAGAGGGGCGCAGAATTGGCATGGGGCGCGCAGAAACGTGTAAATCCGGCCTAGTCCCGAGGTACAGGTAAAAGCCGACCGACCTTATTATTCCACCCAGTGATATTCCTGCAATTATCTAATGCGGTTTTGAAAATAACTTACCATATTTGAACAAATATTTTGGTCCAACACAGTCACCTATCTTCGACTATAGGAAATAACCCGCAGCATTTTGCGTTTTAACGCAGAAGCCATCCATTTAACCATAATCATTAATACAGAGAATACAATCTTCACGCTATACTTAGTACTGAGCTGATCAGAGTCTGTAAAGAACTGGTTGAGGGCACGATAATAACTTTTTCCCGCAAGAAACCCATTAGTGATCAACGTAGGTGACCAATACCAGGTGGTTTCTTACAAGCGTCCCCTCACTATCAGTAGCCAACGGTGTACTGTATCATCTGTCTTTTTAATTTATGGTTGATCATGGTCTTCAAAAGATTTCAGAATCAAAGAGCGACTATAGAGCTATTTTTTGATATTTTTCCAAAACAAAGTGTAAATGTATACATTTCCATTGATACCTACTTGAGTAGCTGGAAAAAAGCTAATTTCCAAAATCGGTTTTATTTTCCTCTAACACAGGGTTCTCAACCTGGTACCAGGTTGGAAGGACCAGTTGGGGGGTACACCCCGAAATCAAAGTCGGTAATGGCGGACACAGCAAAAATAATAGAGTGAAAAAAGTTACAGTATTTTGTTTCCTAAGTTCGTGTAGTAAAAGTGAGACTGTGCTACTCGAAACCTAACTCAAAATAAAGCAAAAGAAAACTTGTTAACTTGACGGGTATTTTATTCTTTACAGCCCCGTTATGCATGAATATCAGTGAGTTCGCCATAGCCGCTTCACAAGACGCCAGTGTAGTATGCGTTTTGTTTCGTTAGGCTTATCGAGAACAGTCGATCCTCTCATTCTTGTTTGACGTTTTATTAAAGCACTTGTTAAACGAGCATCGTGGAAATTCTCGGTGGGATCATAATGAATTAACGACTGTTCATATAAATCTTGTGTCGGTGCTCAATTTGATTGATTTGGGTTTTTTGTAACAAACGAATTGTTTGTAGGCTATGCGTGCTCAATTTGAAATACTTATCTTTTAAGTGACAATTCGATGTGTTTGATTTCTAAAATAGACAAGTGGTTGAAAACTGGAACTCTTAAGTCGGCATCTAGGAGCTGAAATTTGAACCACCGATTTGGCAGCTGCCATGTTGTGGATCAACAAGATGATAATCATGAAGTGCAAAGGCCGACTGATTGGACTGTTCAAGTAAGAAATAAGAATTGATTTGTTAAAAAAAAAACTCAAAACATCGGTGCACTCCAAAAGAAGAAAAATATTCTAACGAATTCTTTAAAATATGGATTTCAAGTTATGGGTGATGAAGATTATCCAAAACCACTCGTTGTGGAGATACTGCCAAATGGCAGGATGAAACCATCTTTATTAATGCGCATTGTTGAATATCTAAAAAGTAAAAAAAAAAGAGTAAGAACCTCTAAAAAAAAGACAAGAATGATAGGTAATTTAATTGGTGTGCGCAAGTACAGCATCATCCAGGAAAAAATTGAGTAATTTCGTAAATATTAAGGGATAAAAAAGGTGGAAGGGTAAAAAAATAATAATAATGAGCAACGACAAAAGAAGTAAGAATCTGACGAATGAAAGCTTCATCAGAATTTGAGCATTCATGCAGATTCAAAAAGTGGAATAGGTTTTCTGTAGAGAAAAGGAGCTTTACGATTGTATCCTCTTTTTTGGCCTGAACTATACCGGAATGTATTGAAAAACATTTACCCACAAAAGGAAGAAAATTGAAGACAATCTCAGAACAAAGCGTAAAAGAAGGGATTAAAATCTTACCTCTTACCAGCATATTTGAAAACAAAGGAGTGACACGCTTGATTGATTGATTGATTGATTGATTGAGATGTGGTGAGACCGGTTACAGCAACAAAGGCCATTATCCTAATGCCAAAAGGATTTTCAATAAATGCCAAAAAGTGCATAAATGCCAAAAAGATGCATAATAAATGTCAAAAGATGCACTCAATAAATGTCAAAAAAAGATGCACTCAATAAATGTCAAAAGATGCACTGTAAATGTCAAAAAAGTACATATTACGTATTAAAAAAAGTGCATCAATAAATGTCAAAAAGACTCAAAAAAAACCAAAAAGGTGCTTAGCAAGTATCAAAAGATTTCCAGAGATTGAAGAAGAAGTCTAAGATGCCATATGAAACAGCATTTTGAAAAAGAGCTTTTAAAGACGAACACGAGGATCAAAGTTAATTTTGCATAGAGAATTAGACCTATGATTGGAGTATTTGGAGACAAGACAAAATAATGTGTTCAATGTTATTGTCACGATTACAGAATTTGACAACGAGGGTAATTATGTAAACCAAATCACAATGCAATAGCGCCGGGTAATAATCATCCGGGTTAAAGTCGTCACAATAATAATATCCTCTCTTCTATTTTTGAGTGATTGAAGTGAACATGGCGGGAATATCTCCAATTGATTCTTGATATTTGCTGTGTTGAAGGAAAGGTTCGTTTTGGAGAGGGTATCTGATAACGAGAAATTATATCCTCGTAAGCAATCCACTCTAGTAATGGATGCGACTCCGTACGGCCGTTTTTGCGAGTAGATCCGCTTTTTCATTCCAATGAATGCCCTGGAGTCCACACCAAACTAATTTTTTTGATGAAAATTTTTCCTAACAAAATTTTTCCAACAAGTCTGTGAATAACCTTTGGAGATTTGATAGTAAGGCACTTTAAAGCTTGAAAGAACTGAGGTAACTGTCTGGCCAGTAAAAGTAAGTTTTTATCTGAGCAGAGAGTTCATCAAGGCAAATTACCAAGGCTTCCACGCCATAAGGTGGATGGTGGGGTGAATTCTATAGACAAAAAAGATTGCAGGTTCAATACCCGCGATAAGTGAAAGAGTGTGATTTGGATGCATCAGATAGCAATGATATGGTAGTCTGAAATTCTTTATTAACTTCTTCAAAGGTCATGATTGAAAAGACGGATGAGCTTTGGTACGGAAACTAAACTCGCAGAAAGAAAAATTTCACAAAAGTACTTCGCGAGATGAGGGGTATCAGGAAAAATATGTATGATCTGTAGATGCTTTATCCAGTTTCCGTAAACAAAATTAGCAAACGTACTTCATCTCTTTTTAGACAATGCTAAGTTGCGGTTTTACAGTCATAAATGGGAGAATGAACACCGCTGGCAAGTTGCCTGATAAGAACTGTGCCATGACTCTCTTGATTGATTTTTTCCGATAGCACTTCACGACCCGCAATTTTCATGAACTGTAATGTTTGGGGTCCATTAGGCAGTCAAAGAGCTACTCTGTAGTTTGTATAGTATTGCATGCTTTATATTGAGTTTCAGAAAATTTGTTTGTGATTGGTTTCTTTGTAATAAAAGAGACTACAAATGCTATTATTTACTATATTTATAAAGATCCTTTGTTCTGGGGAGACATGAATTCTTGTATGCAATAGATTTTAGGCATTAAAATTTCCTGAGGCTTTAGATCGAATATTTTCAAATAATACCATTTTGGATTGTTTTGGAAAAAATTTATACCTAGATATTTGATAGTTTGTTTCAAGGGAGAGAAGCCATATGTAATTCGAGGGATGGACGGTAGTTTCTTTTTTGAAGGTCAGCTATAGAGCATTTTCAGGGCTAATATTGAGTTTCAGTAGTTACACCATCTATAAACATTTTCCATCGTATTCTGCAGTTTCTTTGAAATATACCAAAGATGTATGAGCACAAAAAATAAATGTCATCAGCAAAAAGTGAATATTCTACGCCCACTTCAAGGGGTTTCAGAAAAATCCGCGAAAACACATACGAAAAGGATTGGCGATACAACACTGCCAGGGCAAGCCCTTTCTGAACAGTTTGAATCCCTGAGAGAGGATTTCTCCAAGGCTTGGATCGGTTTAATAAAAAGTTATGCAGGATCTTTGTAATATTACCCGTAATTCCAAGTTGTAAGACACTTAAAGATAAGACCATCGATGTATACAGTATCATATGCACTTTTAATATCAGACTTATGCCGATGAAATATTTCCTATGGCGACTTCAAGAAATGGCAGTTGAATTTTGTAAACTGCAAAGCTGATTATCCCTGAGGGAAGGAAACTCATTCACAGAAGGAGGCATTTTCTCAGTTATTAAATGATGAGTATGCAGCTGAATCAAAATTCTTTCAAAGAAAACTTTTGCTGAAAAACAAGTGAGTGCAATTGAGACCTATAGAGTTAATTTTGTTTTGTCCTTGAGTTTTGGGATTGTTGGGACAATAATCAGATATTTCCATTCCTCAGGGATATAAGAAGTAGTAAAAAACTTCCACAGAAAAAAGGAAGTAATGCATATTAAGTCTGTGTTGTAGTCTTTTTTTTGAACCAATTCGCTGTGATGCCATCGGCACCTGGGGTTAATTCGCGTTTTTCTGGATAGCTTGTCACGACTTCCTGAGATGGATAAATGTTAGATTAGAATTACAATCTCCACAATAATCCAAAGGAAATTGGCTCATGCTTCATACTATTGTCGGAGAAAAAATCAGCGCAAGGTTACTTTGCTGAACAGGATTTGAAATGTAATGATTATTGTGCAGGAGTAAGATTTTGCTGTGTTTATTTCTTGGTTTTGTATGATTGCAAAATTCTATTAAGCATAGATACATACGAGGATTTTGGTTGCATATTTTATCCCAATAGTTGCGACTGGCCTTTTAATATGAAATCAGTTTTTTGCTGCGTATTTTTATGTTTCATCCAATCCGATTCTGAAATGAGGCGAAGGGCTCTTTTGCGAAAAATGTCCAGTTTTTTGGAAGTTGTGACAGGGATAAGTTCCACCAGGGGTTTGATAATTTTTAGCCGAGTAGTGTTATGATTTTGTATTATTTCTAATACTTCGAATTTTACTCGTCAAACATAAAGTCTAGTATTTGTATTTAAAACAGTGGCAAGTACCCATAATCCGGTTCCAGTCTATTGACTTTATTTTTTGAGTGTGATCAGAATCATGTGATGATAACGGGTTAGTAGTCGTTTCAAAATTCGATTCGAAACATAGCAATCGACTGAAATAGATGGAGCAAATGGAGAGATCGAGAAGGGAAGCTGATCAGTGTACGCAGCAGCATAAGTGGGATTAGAAGAGTTGAGGAGAATGAAACGGAGTTTGTAGCCATTCCACAAATCGTTACTTAGGAGAGGATCTGTTTTGATCCCAAAAGGGTGATGAAGATTAAGATCCCCGAATGTAAAAGCAGGAATTGAAAAGAATCAAAAAATATTTCATTTTCTATATTAAGTCCTTGAGGAGCGTAATGATGATGATAAATAAGTCTTTATAATGAACTTCGACTGCAAAAGAATCTCTGATTGGTTACAGGAAGAAATACCTGTAGAATGATTCTAACATTTTAGAATGGCCATCAAAAGCAGTCCTCCTCGGGTCGACCTTGCCTATCAATATAAAATAATTTTTTTGAAGAGCAAAGGCGATGATCTTGATGTTGAAGAAAGGTTTCCTGAAAAACCCAAAATTCAGGAAATAGAAAATGGTGGAACTTTAAAGCCAGATTTTTTTATTTTTAATGCCCCTACAGTTCCACTGAACAAAGTCATAGTGGAAAACTACGAAAAAAATGGCCCTAAAGAAAGCCAAAGTCTTGCACACGAAAATAGTCCCAAATGGATGAAGTAAGAACTGAACAGTTTCAAAGCAATAAACTCATTGCTGAGAAAAAAAAGTTGAGAACAATTGGAAAGCAAAGCTGAAAAGGGCAAAATAAAAAACAAAGTTTTTTGGACTGAAAAAAAGAGAACATTAAATATCTTGCACGTTCTTACCGCAGCATCATTGCATAGGAAGGCTTGTACTGAGATCCAAATTTTTTCAGGAGTTTCTTTG
>BGPR01033184.1:0-17104 GCA_013235015.1 Araneus ventricosus | reverse complement strand
CTTTTAATAATAGATATTTGAATTAAGTGAGGCTTCTATTCTAGTAAAATTGCAACAGTTCCCCAGAATAATAATTCGTCAGCTGTGATAGGAGCAATAAGTTCAGTGTCCAAATTTGTAAGGTTAACTAATTTGTCTTGTTTTCATGTCTGATAACTAAAGATTTTGGATTGGATCTCTTTTATAAATCGGAAAAAAGTTTCCTTTGTAGTCATACGCAAATTGAGGAATTTTTAGTATCGTTCGAAATTTTGATCACTACTGTACACGCATACTTGCATGAATTTTACTATACTTAAACACCTTATAGAATGAATGGACCTCTAAATTGAATATAAACTAAAATTATATTTCGGAGTATGTCGGTTTAGTGATACCAAAATATGTAATTGTGTATTTTTTTTTCCTCTACTAGTTTTCTAATCTATTTCCTACTGAATCGAATATAGTTTAACAGCATTAAGACCAGTTATAGATGTTCCTATTACAAAATCTTAGGAAGAATGTTTATTCCACGGAAAATAAGCTCATGACTGCACGCATTACAACATTCACATGCAATTCGATCCGAGAAATTTACTTTTCGTAGACCATTAAATAATCGCTTTTTTTAGGCACTTTCGAATAATTCCAAATACTTTTGCAACTAAACGAACCGCTATTAATACACATACATGTAAAGGCGTCACCACTAAACTGTATTATAATAACCGAAATGAATTTTAGCATCCTACCGTTTTGATACTGGCACAATTTCTTTAATTTGTGTGGTGCAAAAATCGAAAAAGCAAATCTTGTTATTCAGAATGCAACTCGGCTCTATTTCCAACGATTTGTCCTGTGGAATCTAATTTCGCCCATAATGGACCTTATGCACAGTTTGGGTTCGAGAGTATAGGAAAACGGCTGTGGTGGGATAAACAAAGTGAACGCCTATTCTTTACCATGTATAATCGGCATGTAAATTGACGACTAATATATCAATTTAAATTTTTACCTTCGATTTTTTTAGCGAAGTATTTCGTCAGAAAATGGTATTGATAACTGATTTATCTATCATAGTCGATTAAGGACGATTTTTTGTAACCTTTATCGCTACAGAAATAAGACAGTGGCTCGTGCAACGATGCATTCTTGTGTATTGACACAACTCGAAATAAGTGAATTTTTGCTTTCTGTGGAAATAGTTTCTCTTGCTTTTTTAAAGATTTTCTTCTGTGTTGATTATATTCCTTTTTGTAACACTTGGTATAGATACTTTTTATGTAAAATTCACTTATAATATATACTGTTTTATAGAAAATTAAAAGTTTTCCTTAATAGTGTATATATCTGACAGTTTTTTTTATTTTATGATTGCCTACAAAAGCGGGTCTTTTGGATAAAAATAATAGAATATTAGTTTTAATACATAACAATCGCAGGGCCTCTTTTTGTTGTCGACTGAAATTTTATTAAATTTTTTTCTTCAATCATTTAACGAAGTATTTCGGCAGAAAATTTTATTGCTATAAATTATTTCTCTAGTGTCGTCGATTTAGAACTGTTTGTTGCGATCTTCATCCCTTCATAAATACGATGTGCTTCGTGTGACGAAGCTTTCTTTTATATTTGTAACTCGCAATACATAATCTGTATCTCTGAATGATTTTTTAAAAATATATTTGAGTTTCAATATATTATATTTCACATTGATTGAATAACTGATTATGGCTATTTGTCATTATTTCGGAAGAAATGGCTATTTTAGCTTGCTATGCATTCTATTCGAACTCCGATCAGCTGTTTTCGGGCGACACGTCCATAAGGTCATCATTTTTGGATGCACATTTAAGAAAGGGTTTAAAATTTTTATATTCTTTATTAATTAAATATTAATCGAAATTTTGGCGTTTTTTTTTTCAGTGATTTCGGAGTAAAGTATCGCATAAAAACAAATTTTATATCGCATTAAAAGTAAAGTTTTCCGGTGACATAAACTTTATTTTAATGCAATATCTTCTTTAATTTTAATAAATTTTCCGAAATTAATTTTTAACACAATTTAAAATAATTCTTTTTTAGTGTTGTAAGAAAACTCAAACCTTTGTTTCGTCACATTTTTCGTGTTTTTGTCAATGTTAAAGGGCAATGGTTTTTTCTTTTTTTTTTTTTGCAAAATCAATAGCTTTCTTTGAAAATTAATTTCAAACAAGAATTTTCACTCTCGCTTTTTGCGATGACAATATGCTTCTAGACTGCCAGTTTTCTGTAAATTGTGTCCTGTTCAAATCTTAACCCACATAATACAACGGCTAATGCAATCAAGCCTGAAACATGATGTTTTCGACCAAAGCTTCGAAATTTAAAATTTTATTATACAATTCGAAGTAGCGTGATCAATTTTGCTTCTGAGATTTGCTTTTAAACAAAAAATTTAAAAAAATTAGAAACCGTCTACAAACTTCGATTGGTATCTAGAAGTAACCACACACGCGATTTCGTCGCGAATATGGTTACCTGAGGAAACAAGTGGATTATTTCCATTGGCAACCCATCGGCTAGTTCGCTTACGTCATGGCAAGCGTTTCGCGTTTTTAAGTTGTTTACATACTAAGCGGATTTTTTATAAAACTTAAAATATTCATTAAATATTTAATTAAATAATCAAATATATTTTAATTAGGATGATTTCAAGTAGTGAAAAAAACACAAATATAACTTGAGATTATTTAGCGATTATATATTTTTCCGATCGTATAATTGAGAGATTATTTTTTGCCTTATAATAAAAATCGTTTGCATGGAATTTTTGATGTTGCTTGTTCATATTTTGGAATGCTGTCTTCACTTGCGCGATGGTTTCCTTGATGCGCTCCATTTTTCTTTTTCATATATTAAGAGCGTTACCTCCCAAGTGCAAATATTAGAACTGAGTAAGTCTTAATTTTTTACTATTACTTGTTGTGAAGAACATTTGAAGGGCAAATGTTCTGCTACTTCAATAGAGTAATTAAAAGAAGCCGATTCCGTACGTTCACTAAGCTAGCAAAGCTACTAGGACCCCGCTTTGTTGAAAACGAAGCCGCTAATGTTTTTTAAAGTTAAAAAAATTTACTCGATGCCCACTTCAGATGCCACAGGCATCTCGAGGGCAATTTCTCCTGCTTAATTAGAATAATTAAAAGTAACAGATTCCTTACATTCAATGAGCTAGGAAAGCTAGTATTTCTGTTGAAATTCTACATTTAAGACGGGGGATAGTGCAACTATAAACCACAAATGCAATGGGTTCGAAAAAAGATTAAACTTTAAACGATTAACTTTTAACTGTGACTCATGCACGTTTGTTTACCATTAGCATCCATCTTGCTTTGGCAACTTGCTGCGCTGGCGCCGTTTTAATAATATTGCGTTCCAACTTGTAGATTTCAACCCAAACTTTAATGTAACACCAATATAAGAATCATTCTCATAAAAAAAATTCCAAGACATCGACTGCAAACTTCAACGCTACACCACTGTTAGAATGTTTCGTTAATTTTAAAATTACTGCGCTGAGGCAGATAGTAAGTTGATTCTCCAATATAGAAGGACAGCTACTTTATTAAATTTGTCATCCAATTTTCAATGGTTAATTAAACATTTCGTCAAATTTCTGATAATTACGGGAATATTAAAGAATCCTCCTTTCTTCGTTTTCGGCAATGGCAAAGAAAAATAATTTCCATATTATCTTTATGATGATAAAATAACATGGCACATTTAGTTTTATATTCTAAGATAAAAAAAAATATTAGAAATGTGTGTCGTTGCATTTTTAGACAATTTTATACTTCTGTAAGAATTTTAAGTGTCTTTAGAATTTCTCATAACCTTGTTTAATATCAATGAAGACAGGATAAATTATATCCTACGATACACTTGATAGTTAATTTCTTCAAAGATGTTTTTAATGTTGTCTATATAATACATAATTATGTATAGTTTTTGCTATATATTTAAAAATTATATTTTTAAGTGTAATGACAGTTATAAATTGAAATTTATAAATTGATTAAATTAATTAATAAAACATTAATAAAAATTCATATTATTATATATAAAGGCGCAAATGCAGCTATTTATAATATATCAGCAGAAATAAAATTAGTAATAAAATAAAATTAAAATTAAATAAAAGGAAAGAAAAAAGTATAGAAAATAAACAGCAGATTTAGACAAAAACGATGACAATACATCTTTAAGCGTACAAAAGCAACAGCCTCAAGTGATTGCATCAACAGAAGTTTGAAACGATAATATTTAAAACACAGAAAAATGAATTTCGAAAGTAAAAAATGTTCAAAGATGTATTGTCATCGTTTTTGTCTAAATCTGATGTTTATTTTCTATACTTTTCTTTCTTTTTATTTAATTTTAATTTTTGTTTAGTTTATCTAATTTTTAAGTGTACCTTTTTCCCCAACTCGTTCTCAATTTAAGATATTCTGAATAAAGTTTTTTATTCTTTGGAAAAATAGCTTTGTTTCTTTATTCGCAGTCTCAAGCAACTAACATTCTTCCAAAAAAGCAACTTTTGTTATCACGGATGATGAGCTGAAAGTTGTAGGTTAATAGTTTTGCTTATGACTTTTAGATATCTACGAAATTCAATGTCTTTGGCAAACTAGAAATGAGCCTAGTCACATCTGCTGTGATTACTCCAATGCATATGTAGTCTAAATTATTGCTTATGGTTCATAATTTCTCAACAGGAGTCAGTTTCTAAGTAAACTGAGTTTCTGAAAGATTGAAGACATGCTGTCATTTTATTGCATTATTTAATCTGTAGAATTCTGCTCAGATTCAAGATAATTGTGTATGAATAACGATTGCAAAATGCTGTCCTTTCGCCTTTATCTTTAACCTAGGAATGGTAACGTTACTACAGTATTTCTTCATTGATATCGTTGAGTCGATTTGACTGAGGTTAGAAGATGAATCCATTTTGAAGCGATTGCGCATTTTATGGAAACACAAGTTAAACAATAATAATTATAATTTAATAAACTCGAAATTGGTGGTGCATAATTCACTTTTTCACGTAAAAATTTAAGTACATTTTAAGTATTGCGATTTTTAAAATTTAAAAATGATAAAGCTCAAAGAATAAATTTTTTAGATTAAAAAATAATAGGTTAGAACAGTGATGGATAGCTGGTCATTTATAAAGTAAAAGAAAATGTAAATCTGAAATTTAAAATAAAAGTTATAAATTTTAAACGTATTTGAAACAGAAGATAGAGAGAACATTAGTAGGCTTAGAGCAAGAGCGACTATAATACACATTTATATATGAGACAAATGCAGAAATATATTTAAAACTAAAGTTACTTAAACTAAGTAATTATAACTTTAAACTGGTGTAGAAGGTGAACCGATGAAGGATGAAAATATTTTGGACTACTCCACTAGGGACAAGTTTCTCGACGTAGAACTTCCCCGTGTCTGCATGACCGTGGACTCCTGTTACAAAAAGCCATCAAGAAGAAATTAACTTTCCAGCAGACGAGAGAGGGTATATAGGAGATACAGTCAATTCTGGATAATTCGAAATTTTTGCTCGGTCCCTAGAATTCTATATTAAAACAATGTTAAAAAATCGTTGATAATTCGAATTTTTCGTACGATTGCTCTTAAAATATTATGGTAAAAATTGTTCCCGGGATTTTTCTCAACTAAGATGCATTATTTATTTTATCGGTCTTTCTCGAAAAGAAAAGCGAGGGTTGGAATGTCACTACGCGTTGATTTCCGAGGACTTTTCTGTCCACCCTCTAATGTTACCCTCTCCCCTCCCTACTGCATTCACTATTGATTGGTAATCCAAAGCCTGTCTGCATTTTCAGATTGCGTTCACAGAAGCAATTAAAAATACCAGCTATTTTCTAAAAGTGATGAATAATTAAGCTAGTAAAAAATGTTTGATTTAATGTAAAACATGTAGCAGTATTCTTAGATAAAGTTAACGTGTTAAATCTTCGATCGTGAAGTTAATCTTTATTTATCTCTTCTATTTGAGAGAATATATGGAATTCGAATTTTTAGAAAGTTCGAACTTTTTCTGTGGTCCCTTCAACTTCGAATTATCCAAGTTTGACTGTACTTCTATCGTGCATCGCATCCCAAATTTATAAAATTCTTTTATAAACTTAATTGCAGTTTTAATTTATATAATATATGTTTATAATAGAGAAAATACAGATTGCAAAAATAAAAGTTGCACTTATTTTTGTGAAACATCACGATATAAATATGTAATACGATATGATACAATGTTTGTTGTGGTTTTATAGCGCAATAGCATACAACCGCATTTAATCTAATAACATTCAAATGTCATAAAACTAACGGAATGTAGCGTTTTCAGTAATCATAAAAGGACTCGATCGATTTATATACAATAAAAAACATGAATAATACTCTATATTAAACATTTAAACTGTAAAGATCCTCCCGAGCAACATTCTACGCAATAAATAGTTTGGATATTTCTTGAATACTAAAGTTAAATCCGACAGATTTCAAAGAAGCACATAAATTTGAATGAAAAAAAATTAACTTAATTAAAAATTAACAATTTTGCATACATTTTTAGCTCTCGAAGCGAGGAATTCGGTCTCGTATTCGTTGAAAGGGTTTGCATCTAATTAATTTTCCTAACAGAAGGTGTTAAATGTTGGCAGAAGAAATGCACAGACAGAAGATCATTAAAAACTTAACTTTATTCACATTTAAAGAAGATCAAAAATTGCATGCAATGAACCAAAACCTTAACATGCCTCGAAAGTTACAAACATAGTAAAATCAGATCCATTAAAAAACCTCGCATTTGTATAACAAGAGATACTCGTATTGTGGTAAAAATGTTTAAAGCACGTAGAGTTTTACCGCTACCATCAAGAGATTAAATCAACAGTATCATCATCGATTAAAACCATTTAAAATTTAAGACATTGGATCCATTTAAATTTTCTTGCATTCCAAAGACTACAGTAATTCAACTATGTAAACAAACATGTCAATTACTTTCTCAAAGCGAGAATGCATAATGGTAAGAAGATTATGGTAATCATTTGATTGGTTCATCATTTTCCACCAAATATCTGTATGAAGAGGATCACAGTTATACAAACTATCACTTAACCACTTAAAATCGATTTGCAAACTTTGCGTCCACCTATTTATGTCATTAAAGAACCTGTTGGTCAACACCTTCAAGTGTTCCAAAATAGCTTCAGCTTCGGCAGAACTTTCCTTTCGGTCTGTGCAACTCAGTTTGTGCAGCTCATCATCCAAATAATCGATTATGTATTCTCGACTATCACATATTTTAGAAAATTTGAATTTCTGGTTGTCACTCAGTAGATTCCGTAAAAGTGCCTTCCTGGTCTCAATCATACTCTGTTCATAAGAAAATATCATTGTTAAGCAATAATATTGATGACTATTCCACGGCACAGGGAAAAAAACCGAAGCAAAAGACACACTTTTCTCTAATCTGAAAAATAGGAGTGCGGGATGAGCTTTATATAAGCAAGCTATTAAACATCATTTACGCATGGGCAATCATCCTGCGCACCAGTGGTTATGCCACACTATGAAGATCACGTGAATTGCCATCGAGCATCTTGCTGTTGACTCCTTCTTGGTCGGAGTCGCATGTTATACCTTCGGCTCTTTTGCGCCCGTACGTTATTTAAAACCGCAATTAAATCAAAGCAACAATTAATTTTAAATAAAAAATATCACTGGGACATGTTTTAATGCCTCGAGTATCCTTACCATCTCAGACGGATTGAAATAATAAAAAATATCCAAAATGGGTGGTGGCATCTAATTAGAAAATGAAATAAAAACGTAAGGCAAGGGTTAAAGATGCACCCCCCGGAAAACAGTTAACATTTTGCTTACAAAGAATTATAGAATTGCGGAATTTCAAAAAATTGAATCAGTAATTAAGTCAAAGAACCTATGAATTTAAAACATATAAATCATTCGCACAAGCTTATGATTTACAGATGTTCAAATGTATTTTGCGGTCTTTTACGGATTAAAAATACTAATAAATCTCCCGAATATGGTGTGCCACGGAATTATATGAAAATTAGGACTTTAAAGAGTTAACATACTAAATTGAAATTCCAAGAAACCTATTGAAAACAGTCCTTGTAATTTTATAAGTTACGCCGATCATATAAACTGAACTTGAGCTCCACTCTTGAAGTTATTATTATATCGATGACATTTGTAACTTAAAATTTAGAACGCACCATCTACCCGTGAATCTCCGATCCCTAACCCGAAATATGCAATCATTGAATGTATTTAAAAGAATCTCAACTAGAAATGAACATGCGTCGATTAAATCACTTTTCTGCTGTCATCTCAAAGTTGCCCTTCTGTTATTTTAAAACAGGACTCAAAACCAAAATATGCAACAACTCTATCAGTGAAATTATTTGAAAGAATCTCCAGCTGGAGATGAACATGCATCGGCTATGTCCTTTTTCTGCCGATATCTCAAACTTGCCTTCTGTTGTTTTAAAACTCGAAACCAAAATACGCAACAATCCTCTCAGTGAAGGAATTTCAAAGAATCCTCGACTGGAGATGAACATGTATCGGTTATGTTCTTTCTCTTCTGCCGTCTCAAAGTAGCCCTTCTGTTATTTTAAAAAACACTCATCAGTAAAAAATGTAACTAAATGAATAATATACTTAATGAAATGTACAGAATGTCGTGCAAAGTGTCCCAGAAGATCGTTAACCCCTTAAGAGTCACATTTTCTTTACTATCTATAAGATGACCCTTCCTGTTTTGGAAGGGGGCTTTCGTTTTAATTCTTCTAAGAAGGCATAAAATACTTGAGATGCGTATGGATTCTACGTAATTTTTGTGTCAAAGTATAAAGCTAATTAATGATAAGCTTTCAGTTTATATGACTAAAAATGCGATAATTCGATGCACGTCAATATGACACGCGCGACGGATTAAGGGGTTAATAAACTTTATGGTTGGTCAGGCATAATTCATTTTTTACTATGGACGAATTTTCTGTTTTCTTTATTTGCGGTAAAGCAGGACTTCCGCATTACCCATCAACTTCCGGTGCTAATGGTATGTCAATTAGAATCTTCAAAATTTCAACTTCTGTTTGAAGATATTAATTAATGTTTAAAGTGAAGTTTTCTAATGTTATGGCTTAAGGATAGTTTGAAAAATATTAAATTTCATGTTCCTATTCTTGTGGCTCTCAATGTTTATCTAAAATAAGAGCCTAATTTTGTGGAAAGGTTGCCATAATTATTCTTTATCGCTCTTTTGGTCATTGTCTCAAGAAAGAAGTGATTCGAACTTGAGATTGAAATGGAATCCAATTGGATTTGGCGCTTAAATTGAAGAGTGACTGGAAAACGGAAGTGAACCTCACCCGGAAGTTCAGGAAACCAAAATAAGCAAACCATAAAACTCGTCATAGAACAGACGGTAGCTACAGAGGTTCCTTGTCAACGAACTGAGGAAAACAAAGGATACATCAGATGATGTGTATACAGTTTTAATGTAATAAAAATTCACAATGACACAGTTTCACGCAAGTCATGAGAAAATGACAAGTAGAATGGAGTATCAATTAAAATCCTTTGTAGTACTTAAGGTCGGTTTGATTATTCGAGTTTTGAGACGTCACTTTCCGCACGTTAACAACGGGAAATGTGGCGTCTCCCTAACCCAACCGGGGTACCAGAATAAGTGCTCAATGGATTTGTCTTCCGAAGCTATACATCCTTCACATGTTGTTATTTTTGCAACTATGCAGCTTGAGCTCTATTTGAAGGAACATGCTCAAATTAATTTCCAACAGTAAATATAACAGTTCATTTTTGCTGCAAAATAATGAGGGAAAAAACTTTTCGCAAGCGCCGTTTTTATGCACTCAAAGTTCGACATTTTAATATGGTAAAACTAATTTTTGATTATACTTTGAATTGATGTTACATATATATTATTAAAGAATAACATCAACCCTTCGAAATACATGATTATTCCTAGAATTAAAATGAAACAATCAGTGTTTAACGAGATCTATTTAAAAAGAGCGGAATCATATTTATACACCACAAAAAAGTGTTGTATTTTTAACTCCTACTTTCTGGAATGATTCAAACTTTGGTGCACCAAGCGTTTAACTCCAGTGCGACCTTATATCAACAAATCAATGCATAAAATCGATACGAATAGAGATTATAATTCCTGCAGCTGCAAAAATTATACAGAAACTACTTATCGATTAATCTTAACAGACTAGAGCACTTTCAGCCTATTTAAAAGCTAGTATACTTTGAAACAACAATTAGACATAGGGCGTGCTTTTACAGCTACTTACGTTAGTTGTTGGACCGCCATTTTACCATTCGATAAGAAATACGACTTGTGCTTGTATCTTTGCATTGTTTCGTCATTCAACGAAAGTATGGATACAAATAGATATTATTTTCCTAATGTTATTGAGGATGATACTTTAAGTATTCTAGCAATTCAAGCAAAAGAGCTGTTACAACAAAATGACAATATCGTTAGAATATTTCAGGTGAATAATGAATTATTATATGGGCATTCTCCTAGACAAGTATTATTCCTTATGAAACAAAACAACAAATCGATCTTCTCATCAAGTCCAAGTCCTGAAAGCAACCCAAGTGATGCAAAATCATATCAAGGATCATCGACTCCTGTCACAAGGAATCCAGATACCTCGAATAGGCCAAGGAGGCATTTGCCACTAGAAGATGCAGAGAAAAAAGTGTATCATTCCGCAACATTGGAGCCTAGCACTCCAGTTAGACGTCAGACAGTAATAGTCGGTCCTAAAGATGAATCAATTTTAATTCCTAGTATTGACAAAAGAGCTACGAGTGATGAACAGTTTGCCAGTCCAATTGGTTCCACAGGCAGCCCTGAAGCAGGTACCCAAGAATCTCCTCGCTCTGCTGAAATAGCTAAGATGACTGCAAATCTCACTATGGCTGAAAAAGAATTGGGAAGTCCAGCAAAAGTTGTTGGTAACATTGACGCAAGTAGGCAAGAATCTCCTCGCTCTTCTGAAGTATCTATGATGACCGCAAGTCTCGCTATGGCTGAAAAGGAGTTGGGAAGTCCAGCAAAAGATTCCATCAGTCATACTGAAGGAATGGTGAAGATTTCGAAACCAACCATAATTGGAAGCGAGACTCCTAGTCCTGCAAAAAGATCGAAAATATGCAGCATTTCAGCTTTTGACATTAAAGAGTTTGCCAGTCCTGCTGAAAAAGTCAGAATGGCGGACAGTTCACCTGAAAATACGGAAGCAATTGTCAGTCCTATACCGGGGGATAAAACAAATATATCTCCAATTGAAGCGAGCAAGGGAATTGCGAGGGGTGAAAGAAAAAGAAAATCTCTGTCTCCAGGAAAAAGTATTACACTCTTCAGATCAATACCAAGAGTTATACACTTGACTGGAGAAGCAGAAATCGATATTGAAGTGTCCTGCGATTTAGAAGATAATGTTAGTCCATCGACTTCTCGAAGTTCATCAGCAGATTATAAAAGTGATTCGATAAAAGAAAACATTAAAAATCCTGTTGTGGGTGAATCAAAAACCGAGACTTCTCCAAAAACTCTCGAACGGTATTTACGCCCTTCAGAAAGAGCTATTTCCATTAGTTCCTCTCGTAGTATATCTGGAACAAGCAGTCCAGTCAGTGATGACGATGTTTTTGCTGGAAAATATTCATCAGATATCCCCTCGATAGTAGCAACGGCAACAAGAGATCGGTCTTGTAAATCTGAATCTAGTTCAACAGACATTGAAACGGACCCTTTTTCACTGAAACTTACGATACAGAAATTCAATACGCTTCTCGGTTTAAGAGATCAGGTAGTGGAAAAGATGTTTTGCTCTCTCTTAAGCTTTCAGAATGGCATACAGTTTCTAAGCTCTTATGTCCATAATGTAGCAAATACAGTACTGAAAATTGGCGCTCCAGACAAAGAATACTCAACACAGGAACTTAAGGAAACTGTTAGTGCTGCAAGTGTTTTAGCTTTAAAACTCGTGAACAAATTAAAGTCGTGGAAAACGGATGTAGACTTCGACGTTAATACTTGGCATAAATGTTTGAAACAAATTCAACAACTGAAAGCACAATATGAACCACTCTTGACCAACGAAGGTGAACCAGCAATAACTCTTGAAGTTGTGCAAGTATATGAATACGAGATCAAGGCAATATGGAAAAGAATGGATGATATGATAATGATAGGAGATTCGAGGAGGGTTTTATTTTCCCAAATTGCCCATGATTTAGAAAAGTTTATGAAAATGTTTGTTAAGTGTCTTATTCTTGTTGGAATCTTACAGCCTCGCTGAAAACCTTTTTTCGACGTTGGGAATTCTTAAGGATATAAGGCATGAGGTATTGCCATTTAATACTAAATGAAACCGTGAGCATTGTTATATCTTTGATTTGCAAGCTATTAATTTATTTTTATGGCACTTCAAAACGAAAGCAGATTTTAATATGGTAAATAATGCTTTGCTATTTTGTTTTAAAATTTAAGTGCATGAAATGCGTAATTTATTATAGGAAAATAATGCATTTTGCTATATATTGAATTTTAGCGAATTTTTGCGATTTTATTTATTGCATTTAATTTAATATTATACATGGCATTGTAAATAAATTTTTAAATACTTTTATAGGAAAGCTGTCTCTTTTTACTCAACGGCTGTTGCCTTTTTCTTTAAAGTTGCTTTTAATAATAGATATTTGAATTAAGTGAGGCTTCTATTCTAGTAAGATCGCAACAGTTCCCCAGAGTAATAATTCGTCAACTTTGATAGGAACAATAAGTTCAGTGTCCAAATTAGTAAGATTAACTAATTTGTCTTGTTTTTATGTCTGATAATTAAAGATTTTGAATTGGATCTCTTTTATAAATCGGAAAAAAATTTCCTTTCTAGTCATACGCAAATTGAGGAATTTTTAGTATCGTTCGAAATTTTGATCACTACTGTACACGCATACTTGCATGAATTTTACTATAGTTAAACACCTTATAGAATGAATGGTCCTCTAAATTGTATGTAAACTAAAATTATATTTCGGAGTATATCGCTTTAGTGATACCAAAATATGTAATTGTGTATTTTTTTTTCCTCTACTAGTTTTCTAATCTATTTTCTACTGAATCGAATATAGTTTAACAGCATTAAGACCAGTTATAGATGTTCCTATTACAAAATCTTAGGAAGAAAGTTTATTCCACGGAAAATAAGCTCATGACTGCACGCATTACAACATTCACATGCAATTCGATCCGAGAAATTTACTTTTCGTAGGCCATTAAATAATCGCTTTTTTTAGGCACTTTCGAATAATTCCAAATACTTTTGCAACTAAACGAACCGCTATTAATACACATACATGTAAAGGCGTCACCACTAAACTGTATTATAATAACCGAAATGAATTTTAGCATCCTACCGTTTTGATACTGGCACAATTTCTTTAATTTGTGTGGTGCAAAAATCGAAAAAGCAAATCTTGTTATTCAGAATGCAACTCGGCTCTATTTCCAACGATTTGTCCTGTGGAATCTAATTTCGCCCATAATGGACCTTATGCACAGTTAGGGTTCGAGAGTATAGGAAAACGGCTGTGGTGGGATAAACAAAGTGAACGCCTATTCTTTACCATGTATAATCGGCATGTAAATTGACGACTAATATATCAATTTAAATTTTTACCTTCGATTTTTTTAGCGAAGTATTTCGTCAGAAAATGGTATTAATAACTGATTTATCTATCATAGTCGATTAAGGACGATTTTTTGTAACCTTTATCGCTACAGAAATAAGACAGTGGCTCGTGCAACGATGCATTCTTGTGTATTGACACAACTCGAAATAAGTGAATTTTTGCTTTCTGTGGAAATACTTTCTCTTGCTTTTTTCAAAAATTTTCTTCTGTGTTGATTATATTCCTTTTTGTAACACTTGGTATAGATACTTTTTATGTAAAATTCACTTATAATATATACTGTTTTATAGAAAATTAAAAGTTTTCCTTAATAGTGTATATATCTGACAGTTTTTTTTTTATTTTATGATTGCCTACAAAAGCGGGTCTTTTGGATAAAAATAATAGAATATTAGTTTTAATACAAGAGTGTCAACAAGGACTCCCTGATTTTAAAATTAAATAACTCAGCAGCAGAGATCGATAGAAGATTGAAACCGGTGGAATGCTTAGTCTGAGGCAGTAAAATCTCATCAGAAGTTTCAATGAAAGTCACAAATCTTCCGACAGGTGGCGCTGTACGTTGCAATCGCTATTCAGAGTCCAAGAAGAAAGCTGTAAACTGTCCTATGCAAGCACGAAAAAATGCACATTTTGAATCGATTGTGATGTGGTTGCACGATTGCTTCACAAATGACAGTTTACAGCTTTCTTCCGGAACTCTGAACTTGTTACAGCTGCTACACCTGTCGTATATGTTTCTTGAAACTCTATAATTTACTCTCAGCTAACTTTCCACCGATATCTCTATCGACTCTCCGTTGCCGAAGTATTAATTTAAAATCAGAAATCACTGTTAACCCTATACATAACAATCCAGGGACCTCTTTTTTGTTGTCGAGTGAAATTTTATTAAATTTTTTTCTTCAATCTTTTTAACGAAGTATTTCAGCAGAAAATTTTATTATATAAATTATTTCTCTAGTGTCGTCGATTTAGACTGTTTATTGCGATCTTCATCCTTTAGAAATACAGTGGTAGCTGATGTGACCAGAAGCTTTCTTTTATATTTGTTACTCGCAGAACATAATCTTTATCTCTGAATGATTTTTTAAAAGTATATTTGAGTTTCAATATATTATATTTCACATTGATTGAATAACTGATTATGGCTATTTTTCATTATTTCGAAAAAAATGGCTATTCTAGCTTGCTGTGCATTCTATTCGAACTCCAATTAGCTGTTTACGGGCGACACGTCCATAAGGTCATCATTTTTGGATGCACATTTAAGAAAGGGTTTAAAATTTTTATATTCTTTATTAATTAAATATTAATCGAAATTTTGGCGTTTTTTTTTTCAGTGATTTCGGAGTAAAGTATCGCATAAAAACAAATTTTATATCGCATTAAAAATAAGGTTTTCCGGTGACATAAACTTTATTTTAATGCAATATCTTCTTTAATTTTAATAAATTTTCCGAAATTAATTTTTAACACAATTTAAAATAATTCTTTTTTAGTGTTGTAAGAAAACTCAAACCTTTGTTTCGTCACATTTTTCGTGTTTTTGTCAATGTTAAAGGGCAATGGTTTTTTCTTTTTTTTTTTTTGCAAAATCAATAGCTTTCTTTGAAAATTAATTTCAAACAAGAATTTTCACTCTCGCTTTTTGCGATGACAATATGCTTCTAGACTGCCAGTTTTCTGTAAATTGTGTCCTGTTCAAATCTTAACCCACATATTACAACGGCTAATGCAATCAAGCCTAAAACATGATGTTTTCGACCAAAGCTTCGAAATTTAAAATTTTATTATACAATTCGAAGTAGCGTGATCAATTTTGCTTCTGAGATTTGCTTTTAAACAAAAAATTTAAAAAAATTAGAAACCGTCTACAAACTTCGATTGGTATCTAGAAGTAACCACACACGCAATTTCGTCGCGAATATGGTTACCTGAGGAAACAAGTGGATTATTTCCATTGGCAACCCATCGGCTAGTTCGCTTACGTCATGGCAAGCGTTTCGCGTTTTTAAGTTGTTTACATACTAAGCGGATTTTTTATAAAACTTAAAATATTCATTAAATATTTAATTAAATAATCAAATATATTTTAATTAGGATGATTTCAAGTAATGAAAAAAACACAAATATAACTTGAGATTATTTAGCGATTATATATTTTTCCGATCGTATAATTGAGAGATTATTTTTTGCCTTATAATAAAAATCGTTTGCATGGAATTTTTGATGTTGTTTGTTCATATTTTGGAATACTGTCTTCACTTGCGCGATGGTTTCCTTGATGCGCTCCATTTTTCTTTTTCATATATTAAGAGCGTTACCTCCCAAGTGCAAATATTAGAACTGAGTAAGTCTTAATTTTTTACTATTACTTGTTGTGAAGAACATTTGAAGGGCAAATGTTCTGCTACTTCAATAGAGTAATTAAAAGAAGCCGATTCCGTACGTTCACTAAGCTAGCAAAGCTACTAGGACCCCGCTTTGTTGAAAACGAAGCCGCTAATGTTTTTTAAAGTTAAAAAAATTTACTCGATGCCCACTTCAGATGCCACAGGCATCTCGAGAGCAATTTCTCCTGCTTAATTAGAATAATTAAAAGTAACAGATTCCTTACATTCAATGAGCTAGGAAAGCTAGTATTTCTGTTGAAATTCTACATTTAAGACGGGGGATAGTGCAACTATAAACCACAAATGCAATGGGTTCGAAAAAGATTAAACTTTAAACGATTAACTTTTAACTGTGACTCATGCACGTTTGTTTACTATTAGCATCCATCTTGCTTTGGCAACTTGCTGCGCTGGCGCCGTTTTAATAATATTGCGTTCCAACTTGTAGATTTCAACCCAAATTTAATGTAACACCAATATAAGAATCATTCTCATAAAAAAAATTCCAAGACACCGACTGCAAACTTCAACGCTACACCACTGTTAGAATGGTTCGTTAATTTTAAAATTACTGCGCTGAGGCAGATAGTAAGTTGATTCTCCAATATAGAAGGACAGCTACTTTATTAAATTTGTCATCCAATTTTCAATGGTTAATTAAACATTTCGTCAAATTTCTGATAATTACGGGAATATTAAAGAATCCTCCTTTCTTCGTTTTCGGCAATGGCAAAGAAAAATAATTTCCAAATTATCTTTATGATGATAAAATAACATGGCACATTTAGTTTTATATTCTAAGATAAAAAAAAATATTAGAAATGTGTGTCGTTGCATTTTTAGACAATTTTATACTTCTGTAAGAATTTTAAGTGTCTTTA
>BGPR01033183.1:0-17104 GCA_013235015.1 Araneus ventricosus | reverse complement strand
CTTGAAAAATTCTAGATTTGTATGCCACGGAGAGGAATCTAAATATATCTTCTAAAGAAAAAAGAAGAAAGGGGATGCTGAAGACCTCCGATCATTCCTTCTTTTGTCTCAAATGATCTGCTGTCCGCTAATTCGTCAGAAGTATTCGGTTCCTATTTCGGACGACTGACGCGAGCGCCCCCTGCCAAAGGAAATCGTAAAAGCGAAAAGAGTATTAACTCGGTGCACTCCTGATCCGACTTCTGTGGTTAACATCACGGTTGTGTAGGTGTCTGTGTACCGGTGAAGTACCCTCAATAAATTAAAATGGTAGGTGATGGAATATTTTTAATTAACTCTTGCGTGATGTTTTAATTGCTTGAATGCTTTCTTAAAATGTGTTCCTAATTATTTAAATTTAATGAGAATCTATGTTATGGTTCAGATAGAAAAGAAATTATTTTAAACTTTTCTTACGTGTTTAATGCTCTTCATGTGATTTAAATTTATCATTGGAATCTTACGCTATGGTTTGTTGTTGCATTTATATTGTTGAAATTTATAGTCTATATTTTTACAATATCACCGTTGATACAGATTTAGAAAACAATACCATTTCTTAAAATTAAATATTCGAACACAATTTTGATTCCTTGTTTTAAGAATTTTAAAGCATTACCTAGAACATGCCAGCTTTGATTTTGTCATTCTTGAATATGCTGTAAAAAGTACTATTCCAATGTCATTCTTGTCTGTGAAAATTTCGATAAGTTTGAAAGAGAATTTTTTAAATTCGTCGTAACAGATTTATTGTCTTAACTTTTCCCCATCTCTATGGTATAAACATCTTTAACCATTCATTTGGAACTGCATCGATATTCAGAATTCCTCAGCAATGAAAATTGATGTGAATTCTTGTAACACATCACCTTTGGTGATAACAGAACAATATTATGTTCTTATCCAGATATTTTACCACCGCCTAATTTCACAAATAATATGCATGGAGAATTTTAAATGATTTGAAATGTCGCCAAATTTTCCCAGTCTTCTTGCAATCTTTATGATTATATGAAGTGAACATAAATTATTTGGGCCGAAGGAATGATTTATTATTCGTATTTATATAACTAAACACAAGAGCATGTTTATGAGATAGAGAACCACACTAAATATGCCTTTTTCACAAATGTCTGATGTTGCTGCTCTTTGATTTCATCCCATCGTTACATCAGTTATTGCCATATATCAGTTCATGTCTATGCTCGTAAGCACGTTTCACGTCGATTAATCCAAGTTCAGAGCAAGTAGTGTCACTTTTCCAGGCACTTTTCTGGTATTCTCGATGGAAATTTCATTGCACTTGAACAGTGGAATGACCTTTGTGAAGTGCAAGTAGTGTCACTTTTCCAGGCATTTTTCTGGTATTCTCGATGGAAATTTCGTTGCACTTGAACAGTGGAATGATCTTTGTAAAGTGCAAGTAGTGTCACTTTTCCAGGCACTTTTCTTGTATTCTCGATGGAAATTTCGTTGCATTTGAACAGTGGAATGACTTTTGTGAAGCCACAGATAGCGTTTCTCCTTTTTAGCTGTGTTCTATGTCTCCATCTTTACGAGAACATAGAATGAATTATAGACACAGCAATCTACTCGGAGATGGACTTGAAACACTAAGGACTATCTATCTGCAAACTTAGGGCTCAATTCTAATACTAATCTGCAATTGAACCAGTGCCTTGAAGTTAATATTGTGCAAATTACTCAATTATGAAATTGTCCCACTAACTTGTGTCTTCTCTGTTTCAAAATGCTGATAAATCGTAATGCTTACTATTAGAATGGGATGCTTAAAGGCAAAATTGGAAAATGTTTAAAAATTCAATGATAATTCAAAGAAAGTATAAACCACGAAATAAACTCTGATAGAATCGAATTAAACAGACAAGGAATCCATTCCAGTCCACTTTTCAAGGGCTATAGGCTAAATTCGAAATGGATTCAAATAAATTGGGAAATTTTTCGGTACGAGGCTTGACCTGAATCTAACCAAAGCCTCTTCATAGCCCGAAATTTCCCAAGCCACAAGACAAACAAGAAAAGTAAACAATAAAAGAATTTTCAGAAAGAAAAAACAAACATAATACCGCTAACAAGAATCCATTTCGCTATTTGAATCCATTTCGAATTTAGCCCTTGAAAATATGGACTAGAATGGATTCCTTGTCTGTTTAATTCTATCAGAGTTTATTTCGTGGTTTTTACTTTCTTTGAATTATCATTGACTTCTTTTGTTTGTTGTATGCAGCGGCATATTGCGAGCTATTTAAACATTGTTTAAATTTTGTAACGTATGTTTAAATTAATTTTTAAATTTGCTTTATTTACTGATTTAATTTATTTGATTATCTTTATGCTTTAAAAATTCAACTCATTAAACCCAATGCTTTTTCTTTTTTAAAAAAAATCATAATGTATCAGAAAAAAATGTGTACCTTTGACTTAATAAAACCTATGCGAAGAAGAGGCCTTCCACACAATCTAACTCATAGGTATGCATACTGTAAAGATATCACTCAATACCTATTGCACTTTTAGCAATTTTCCTTGCAAAATAATTTGAAATTTGATATAATTTAAAGTCAAAACTTTTGTTTGAAGATTAAACTTTGCATAAAGTAGTCACATTTTTGCAAAGTTACAAATTCACTTTCCCTAAATGATTGTGCAATATAACTAATGATTTTTTTTCCTTTTTCAGGCTGATTTGAAAAGCTACGAAGTCGAGGGTAAGAATAACTTTATTTTGCTATATTCATTTTAACCTAAAACTTTTTACACGTTCAAATGTAGGCTTACTATTTTCTCTTAGCTATCAGGTGGATGCATAACACTTTGTGTAAGATATTTCAACCGAAGACAAAATTCCAAATAGTTTCTTTAAAAATGTGAACAGTTTCTTTATACCACATTAAAATAATATTGAAGAAGATTTTCCCTGGAAAAGATCAGGGAATAAAAATTTTATATAGATGCAAAATGTCTCATCTCGGTCCTTGAGTTTATTAGATTTAGAACTTTCCTGGGCAGAAAAATCTTAACGCAATCAATCTTTATTGTTCTTAATTCCGAAATATCATCACTGCTCAATACCCTAAATGACGTTAGACTCTTTTGAGGTTAGAAGAATCAACTTAAAAATTTTATTGATAAAATATTCAAGGAATAGTAAGTAATTAACGGCATGAAAGCATTTATGAACCATTTCTTATTTGATATATACGGTGGAGTCTCCCTATAACGAAATCGCTTGGTTCCAATTGAAAAATTCGTTATAGAGAAAATTTCGTTATACGGAGATTAGAGATTGTTGCATTTATTTAAGTAAATGTTCCAAACTTTTCAATGGGTGTGATAAGTTCAAATGTATTTAATTATGACTTTCAATTAAAAATGAAGTAATATATATTATAAATTTGTTAAAATTATACTAATTTTTATTGTATAAATAAAATGCTCAAAAGTTAAGACAATTTACCAATTTAGAGAATAATATGTACTAGTATGTGCTTACGTTTATTTTACTTGAAAAATTCCGTTATTTTACATTGTTTTGCATTTCGTGATGTTAAATTTTCAGAAAAATTTTCACATTTTAAGAGTGGGTGGTTCCAGAAACAGGGACGAGTGAGCGAATTGGGTGCACAGAAACTATCAACTTTCTTCAAAAATGACAAAAATAGAAAACATAAACCTCTGAAAAATTCGTTATAGGGAGACAACAACTTCGTTATATGGAGAATATTTTGAATGTTATTTAACATTCTGATTAAAAATTTCGTTATAGGGAGAAATTCGTTGTAGGGAGACTCTACTGTACTCAGAAACAGAACGGCACCATTTACTTAAGAGAATTCCATAAAATTAAATGGTGAACAGTTTGAAAATTTATGAGTTTCGGTGCTATTTTAGAACTTAATGCGCCTAGTTAATTATATTTTTAACCTTAATACGAATTTCAATATTCATTTCGGCTTGAATTGACAGTTTGACTTCTTAAACCTATAAACGATGCTCTTCTCTGAACTTCTCTAAATAATGCCACAGCGTTAAAATTAAACCATTGGAACCTCAGTTTTCATAGTCTTCATTTTTTATGTTCAACGAAAAAATATTAATTTCCATGATTAAACATAAATCCACACAAAATTATGTATATTTATAGCTATCATTGAAAGAGAAGCATTATATATAATTCCTGCGAAATAATAAGCTCTTTCATTATGTTTATGTATCATTCAATAGAAGCATAGTTTATCCGAGTTTCAATGAAAAATATTCCTCTGAACGTACGCAGGACATTTAAGTCAACATATTCTGAAAGTTTAAATTTCATTAATGGAATAATATTATGTCGATGGTGTTGGGTTTGCAATTGCACTCATTATTTTTAAGCACCTTAAATAGAAGTGAAAAATTTTGATAACGATAAACTTTAAAAAATGTGCAAGTTATTATGTTTGAAAATTAATTATTGCTTTTTAAGTTAAACTTCTTCATTAAAGCTGAAGAGCTTATTTAAAAAAAAAACTCTCTGATTATTTTATAATTCTTGATAACTAAATGGAAGATTAAATTTATGTAACCAGCTGGCAAATTCTCTTTTATTTCAGTTATTTAATATTTATGGTCCAAAATATACTCTCAAATGTCAATATACAATCATACTAACGTACAATATTCATACGATATCTCTACGATGTTGCGCGGTATTCAGAATACCGTAGCAACATTGTGGAGATATCAGAGAATATCTTTTGATAATAGGGAAATAATAACATTTGTTAAAGATTTGGCATAGAGCAAAGTGTTCTGTGAATGGATTATTTGATCAGTAAAAGAGATGACAAGTTAGATATTTTAAATAACGTATACAAATTAAAAATTGTATATAATGATAGTCATTTTTGACATATTCATAAAATTAAAAGTTTATTTTACCAAAAGAAGGAATGCGCTACAAATCTCATTTCTTATTTAATGATTGATTCATTTTTTATTTTAAAATAAGTAGATGGATTTAATTTAAAATAAAAAATAAATTATAAAAATTCTGAACTAATTAGTGTGTTATTACGTTTACTTATTGTTCTCCTAAAATATCCTCTAACAACCAGTGATACCTTTGTAGCATTTTACTTTGAAAGTTGTATTTTCAGTTGTATTTCTGACAAACTTTAGAGGAAAGTAAAACCTTTTTGGCCCAATATAGCCTATAATATTGGTTCTTGCGCCATAAAATCCCAAACCAAAACTGAATCTCTAGGATTTAATCATATTCCATTATAAATTGGCCTTTATATGATATTTTTAAATTCAAGTAGTTGAAGTTCAGATAATTATAATTCTACTCCTCTTCCCACCCTCTAAAACATGGATATATCAGAAATTACAACATCTTTCACGTATAAAATTTTTCCAATGAATGATTGATGAACAACTGCATGAAGCTCAAACACAGTTAGACCATTATATTTCTATCTTAGAAGTTTACACTAAAAGTCTTATTGATAAGAGCCTTATTTCGAGTGATATTTACTGCATCTACATGTCCTTAACCATATTTCATAAAAGTTAATATTATTTTAAAAAGCTTTTTGTATAATATTACTTTTATTCAAAGTTAAAGTTCGGCTAATTATAATTTTACAAAGAATAAGGATTTGCTAGAAATTTCAATCTTTTAATATATAAAATTTTTCCACTAAACGATTGATAAATAACTGAATAAAGCTCAAGCATAGTTCTACTATTATATTTTTAATCATTTACACTAAATGTTTATTAAAGGAGTTTTAGTTCTAGTGATATTTATTGTACCAAGAGGGTTTGAACTATATTTCATTAAAAAAAACCTTTTATATAATTTTAACCTTTATTCTAAATTACGGTTAATTGCAGTTCTACAAAAATTAAATAAATAAAAGAATAATTATTTGTCAGAAATTCCATTCTTTTCATATATAATTTTTTTCCAATAAGCAATTCATAAATACAATTAGACCTCAAATACAATTTCTCAAACACAATTAAACCATTATATTTTAATCTCAACCATTTACATTAAAAGTTTTATTGTCAGTTGATTAAATCAAAAGAAACAGATGCCGATCAAATGCGGAAGAAAAAACTCTTTATATCTTTAACACGAGTAATGTTTTCTTTCCTCGGGCGTCATATCCAATTTCATTCCGGAGAAAAGAAAAAAAGAAATCCTGTGGTTCCTCCCCGAGTCTCAAGGGATCCCGTTTTGCTCTTTCCCCTCCCTGCGTCTAAACATAGCCCCGGAGTCTCGTCTAACTGATGGCAGACGATCTCGCCTTTTTCGGTTGGGTGCCGAGTGCATCAGAGAAATCTTTTGTTCGAGATCGGGGTGCAGCTGCTGTGGTGCGCATGCTTCTCAACCTGCGCTGACCTATTTCGAGCAGCGAGGTCTCTCCATTCTAAATATGAGCCTCTCAAGCACTGAGGAGGTGCCGAAAGACGTAACTTCTCTTTTGTTCATTGGTTTTCCAGTGAAACCACACATTGAGCATTTTTTTTACTGCGCATGGGCGAAACATAGTGTAATTTCTCTTTCATAAATAACGAGCCATATATATAGGTCAACTTATATAAAAATTCCAGTTCAATACCGTTAGTATTCACAAAGATATCGGCATTGCACGTGCTAAATTGCTTTAGATCTCTAAACGAAACAAAATGATGAGGGTTCTTGCACAAATTGATATTTTTTTAAATTGAATCTTCGAAAATAATATTGAATTTTATGAAGGTTGAATACCCGAATACTCACACTTATATTTATAAGTTAGATGCATAATTTAAATGGCATTTCGATGATAACTTATTCGAAGGGAAAATAGCCCGTTACCGATCATTGGTTTCACTGTGAAACCACAAATTTTAATTAAATTAAATTTATTTAATTAATTAATTAAAATTAAATAATTAATAATTAATTAAATTTGGTGATTTTCAAAATGAAACATGTAGAGAGCTGTAGAGGGTTAATGGGCCTGATGGTTTGTTTATGATTGACGTTATTCTTTAAAGAAAATTGAAGAAGAGGTGAATGATATTTTTCTCTTTGCATTCACATCTATCTACGCTTTCGCACACACTTCAAATGTTATCTAATTTACTAATTTTTGCAATTACAGATTTGTTTTAAAATTTAGAATTAGAATTTTAATAATTTACAGTAGATTATGCAGTAAAAATTATTTGGGAATGAGAAATAAAGCCTATAAACAACGTTAATCCCTTTCATAAAATACGAACACAAATCTTTATCTTGATCTAATTAAATTAATTTCATTCGCTATTTCATCTGGCAAGGGATACGTGTAAAGAGAATTTGGATTGTGCTTCAGGAAAAAGAAATTAAATCTAGACCTCTGCAGCTATTAAGGATAGAAAAAGAAACTATTTACATTAAAGAACAATACAACCTTCGAGTAAGGGATTGACTACAATTGAGAATTTCCTAAATCAAGAACGAGATCTTTAAAAAATACTCGACTGAAAGATGAATTACTGAATATGTCATTTGGTGATCCACCAGGTCTAAGAACGAAAAACAGTACTTATTCCAAAACGTTTTACATAGAAATCAACCAATTACAATAAAAAAATTCCTAACTTTTTAACGTAATATTCTGAAGAGTATCAATACATTTGAAATGTGCTTTATGTAATTTTAAAATAATCATAGATAAGGGATTTTTTTATAAGTGTTAAATAATGGAACTGAATATTAAATTAAAACATTAAACGAATTGAATAAATTAAAACTGGAGTTTTAAATGTTTTTTACGATATGTCCAATTATGAACTTTATATTTTAAACATTATTCAGAATGTTCTTACGAATTTTGAATTATGTAATTCCCTGCATTAAAAATTTGTGAATCTATCAAAATCATCGATATAATTTAATATAAAGCCCATAACATCTAATCTGTACCATACGTGCAAACTGTATATAATAATTTTTACTGTGTAAAATGTATGAATCACATTTAGTTATCAAAATATTTAACCCCTTCGAAAGTAAATATATATATATGGAGGACAATAACATATATGATGACGTAAAGTAAAAATGATATATGCCAAGACTAAACAGTTATTCCCATTGGGATACATAAGTATACATCGATATGCATTGCATTACTGTTTACGTTTTATTGCTATTTCCAACATTTTAAACTAAAGGCAAATTTGCCACAAATTATAAATAGTTACATCTAATATTTTTATAAATATTTGTCCGTATATAATTTATGCTTGCTAACAGATTGGTATCAAAGTTTTCTTCAAAAAATTGTCGCAGTTCTAACAAACAACCGATGACCTCTATAAGCACAGATCTTAAAATGAAATCAAGTGCTTTCTTAACATAAAATACTTGATTTTGCACTTAATCACCAATGTACCGTCATTACATAATTTAAATACGCTTGTCTGCATTCAAAAGTTTTTGAAATGTGTCATGCCCAGGCATTCACTTCTTATTAATCTCAGAATAAAAGGAAATTCGGAAAACTTGTTCCATAATCAATCCCGAAATAATGACGTGTAGACAAGACGCCTTAATTTGAATTTCCTCTGTCTTTCTTTCCTCTGAATTAACGAGTCATAATTATATGAAAGCGGGAGTTTTTTCTCCTCTATTTTCTCGTACAGTTCCATTATACCGTGCCTTTTGTGTTGAGCGTCGTTGTATACTGAAAAGAATCCAGTAAGCATTTTGGGACAATACCTCCTCCCGTTGACTATTTGGGCCAAAAATTCTATCCAAATACACAATTTGGTATAGAATTTGGGACCAAGTTTCGGAGAATTTTGGTCTGGTGACTAGACAACATGTTATTTATCTAGCTTTTAGCGTTTTCAGATTGTCAAGTCCACATACACGCAGAGAAAAAAACGAACAGCCAGTCTACCCAATGATAGATTTGATCTAAAATCTGATACATATCTACGATATTGTTGATAGAATCATATGCCAAATTTCAATCATATAGCTTACTGTGTTCTTGAGCTACCATTAGTGATATAAACTCAGTAACGCTTGTCACCATATTGCCATCTTAGACAAGCGATCGAGGCATCTATACTTCTCTTGCCCCCCTGGTTGGTACGCCACTGGACCCCAACGTAACAACTGATGTCAAAGTGACACAATGAAAAGATACTAGCTTCTAGTTTACTCTAAGTTTTCTGCTCTTCGATGAAAATATTGTTTTCTTTCTTTGCAGAGTGCAGAGCCTGCTTTGAGGTGTACGACACCACAGGAGGCGGCAAGATTGATTACATGTATTTGGGTTCTTTACTCCGTGCCTTGGACTTGAGCGTCACAGAGGAAACCGTGAAAAAGCACGGCGGTACCAAAAAAGAAGGTAAGTTGGAAATGCTGTTTTCGACTGCTTTCATGTTGAAGCAGATTAACGCTTTGCTGCGCAAGGAATTAAATGTTTTGAAATATGATGAAAAACATCATGAATGGGTTTAGTTTATTGTCTAGACATAGAATATACAATTTTTTTAAAAAAAATTTATTTCATTCCGAGGGGGTGGTCGTCCCCCTTTGGGGTCACCCCCCTCATATGAGAACCCTCCTTAGATACAGCCACCTTGATACACTCAAAAAATATTGTTGAATCTTACAGAAAAGCATAAATTAAAACTTCAAGAATATTGGAGGAAAATTTTGGAGTTAATTTGCTAAAATTGTAAGTGTCCAGAACTGAAAACATTTCTTATATCTGAGTTAAGGAATTTTCCCAAACTTTATGTCTAATAATTCCTATTCTGAAGCGAAATTTCATAAGGCTGCTATATACATTCTAAAAGGAGTACTATTAGCCCTATCCTAAACCTATTATTTTCCATTTATAGTTGAATTTAACGGTTGAGAAGCGAGTGGAATTAGATGTGTCATCAGCTGGCACACTGTGCCGCAAAGGGTTAAAACATCCGATTCTCGTATAATTTTAATTAATTTAATTTGCTTCGTGGTGTAATGATAGAATTTTGAAATCGATCTTCCGCTCATTGCCTGATATGCTAAAGTTCTGAAATTTTGCATAGTTATGCATTCTCAATAAAAATCCATTTCAATATTTCCAGAACTGAATTATTAATTAGTCGATTAATTTAATTAAATTTTAATCCACAGAAGTGGCGTCACCTGGTATAAAGTTTGAGAAAAAGGATGAAAATATTTTATAATATTTATATTAATGAATTATACATTAAAGACTAAAAAGTAGGGAATAATAAAAATAAAACGAGTTTTTTAAAAAACGCTTTTATTAATGTAATTGAAAAAAGAATAATTTAATCAAAAATCAGAGGGTCAAGACAACAACGCAAAAGTGTTAGACGTTGAAAATACCGTAAATATCATGAGAAAGAACGCAAAAGTGTTAGACGTTGAAGATACCGTGAATATCATGAGAAAGAACGCAAAAGTGTTAGACGTTGAAAATCCGTGAATATCATGAGAAAGAAAATTTCTAAACATTCCTGAAATATTAAGTTATGTTATGCATATGATTAAAATTCCAATTTATCAGAGTATTTCTTTCACCAATTCATGCTTTCAAGTTTTTGTTTTGCAATCTTCCCCCCAGAATTCTGATAAAAAATAATAATAATTTCTTACTTTTTAGTACGTTAACAACAGTATTTTTAAAAGCCTTTTCTAAAATATTTATTTTATAAATCTACTTCAAAAAATTTATAAGGAATTAAAATTTTCAAAGGAGTAAATTTAATTTTACAATAAAATCTAAGAATGAAAGAAAATCCGCATTTTGTATGCTTCCGATTTTCAATTAATTAGGCTTTGATTGATATAAATTTTAATAACACAGGTGGTTGAAATTCATTGAATTTAAAAAGTGATAAAATGAAACTAATGCAACTTAATACGCTTAATATCAGAAGCAATGAAAAAAATAGTTACAAAGTTACAGAACTTAATTTTAATTCGTTTATGTTTGTCAATTATCGCTTAAATGCAGTGCTTTTTTAATCATTTGTTCATTCGTTGTAGCTAATATACCTTTTATGACGTAAAATACAGCTATAAAAGAGAAGCAGGTACAAAGACTGTAATTTATAACTTTTGAGCGCAACTATATTTACCTAAGCACATATAATAATCTTCAGAAATTTAATTCAATATTTTTTTTAGTTTGTTTATCTTTAGAAGAAAAAGCTATATTTTTATGCTACCAGGAAACTCTTTCATCTCTTGTATGGTTTAATTTAAAATTTGCTATTATATATATATATATATATATATTTATAATTATATAATTATATATATATGTTTGTACAAAAAAATATATCAAGTATACAGTAATACCTCGTTACAACAATACTTTGGGGACCAAATAAAGATATTGATATAAAGGGATGTATTGTTATATCCAGGGGCGATATAATTATGATATAAAAAAGCCTAAATTTTGATTATTTTAATATGGACACCATACAGCAATATATATTTTTAAAAAAGTCAAGCCTCTTCAATTTGTTTCCTCTTCTTCAAGAAAGTTGCAATCATAGATTGTGCCAATCCGTATTTCTTGGCCGAATCAACCTGCTTCATTCCATCATCAAATTCTTGTCATGAGTCATTACCAGAGTAACACCTGTTGCCTTCAAGTAGACTAAGTTACTGTATACATTTCCGAGAAGGGAAACTCTCTGTGTGGTATGATCTTTCACTTCCAGGTATTTGGAAACAGAAATATTGTTACAGAGGAAGTAAATGGTGTTGGGATTTTTAAAAAAAACATTGCTGCACAGGTGTTTATTTCTGTAGAGAATATCATTATATTGAGGGGAGATTAACAATATGTTCTATGCAAATTCACTGGGACCGCAAAATTTTATTGTTGTAGAAAGGTTTATCGTTGCATCAGATATCGTCGTAGCGAGAGTTTTCTGTATTATCATTTGTTATTTATTATAAGGATATCAATATTTTTTAATGTTTCCTCATTGTTCTATAATTGTATTTCTTAGGCGAAAAAATGTTGGCATTCGAAGATTTTCTTCCAATCTACAGCGAGGTCAAGAAAGCCAAAGATATGGGCCAAATTGAAGATTTGCTTGAAGGTCTGAAAGTATACGACAAAAATGAGAACGGCACAATGATGGCAGCTGAGTTGGCTCACGTCTTACTTTCCCTAGGTAAGTACTAAGGAAACCAATGAAGAAACACTTTTTTTGCTGCAAAATCAGTTATTGTCAATAATATTAGACCAGTTTCCAGACCAGAGTTCAAACAGTTAGTATAACAATAATAACTAAAACACAGAAACTGCGAGCAAATATTTAAACTAAAACAGACAGCGAAGAAAATTACTAATATAATAGCCCAGATCTGTCTCTCGGTAACGCTCTGACGTCACCTACAATAAAACTCGCGCCTTAGCACTGAGAGACGTTAAACAGCATTATTTCCTTCTTAGAGAATATAAATTTCAGTAATTTTAAATTTAAAAGAGTAATTGTAGTTCTAATTTCAAATTTAATAGCTCAAAATAGTGAAATAAAATCTTCTATCGATAGATATAAAATTTATCTCGCTATGATCAATAGTTCCCGAGAAATTTTAAATTATATTAATCCTATATTTCAAATTAATTTCCGTTTTTTAATAGAAAGTAGTGAATTACGTCAGTGGTATATCATGCGCGTGATGTAGTTTGGACGCCACGATGCATCTGATTATTCATTGCAATCGTGATGATATAATTTGATAATATTTTCTGGCAACGTTCGATAAGCAGAGAAGTGCTTTGTTTTGATTAGAATTTCGAAAAAGAATTCCTTTGAAATTTTAACTTTTGACAAGCTGAGAATTTCATGGTTATTGAATTATAATAAAATTGTCAAACAAAGAAAAATACTTCACACGGAATATTGTTTACCAAGAGGTTTTTTGAATAAAGAAATATGTAAATAAAAAAATATATTTCCTGTCATAAAACATATGTTTATTTTATTTGTTTTAAATCAATGTTTAACATTTATCTCGCATATATATCTATTTAAACACGTCAAATTTGACGGGAAATCTCTCGAATGAAGAGGCAATTTGCACCCGTCATACCATGATCGGTGATTTTCTAGTGAAGAAATAATAGACAAACGCTCATTTAAGTTTTTAATGATACATTTTTATTCTAAAAATTTAATGTGTACACATGTAAATGGACGGTAAATTTAAGGGTGCAATTTTTTTTTAGTTAATGATGATAACAACGTACATCTTAGCTGTAGAAGCAAAATGATAAATTGACTCTTGAAGCTTGCCAAAACTGTCAGGATGTGCTTCATGAAAGTTTTCCACTTTTCGTTTAAGTACTAAGCTCGTAGATAATGAATTTTGTAACGTGAATTATTGTCAACTGGGGCTCTTCAACTTTGTGGTGTGAGACGCATTATCTTGAAGATACTTCAGGAGCTTCAAGGAGTCTGAGATTAAGGCTCGTAGTTATGTGGGGATGACTTTGCATTTAAGGCAGGTATTACTTAAACCACACGCATTATCTTGAAGATACTTCATGAGCTTCAAGGAATCTGAGATTAAGGCTCGTATTTATGCATTTAAGGCAGGTATTACTTAAACCACGCATTATCTTGGTCTTCGCCTTGAGCTTCAAAAGAGTCTGAATTAAGGCTCTTAGTTATGCGGGGATGACTTTGCATTTAAGGTAGGTATCATAAACCTGATTTTTTAATGTAAAGTGAAGGAACTATAAATTAATTTCACTTTTAATATCAATTATTAATATCACAAATTTATTTTAAATTCCAGCCCTATGGATAAGGTTTTTAACCAATAAGCAAAGTTTAATTAAGTTGAACAAGTTAGTATATGTACGTATTAAGCAAGTATAGACAGTTCATTTGCATCGATTAATTAATTTAGTAGTAACATAGTAATTTAAAGATCGATAATTTCATAATAATAATGCTATATATTTTCCTCCAAAATGTCCGCACTCAGAGATATTTTCTTAATTAATTTAATGATAGAACGTTACTTTGTTTTTGGAAATATTTAGTATCAGATGTCAAGTAGACAAACAAGGCTTATTTTAGAGTGGTTTAAAAATGCTATAATTATTCAAAAAATGCATTGTTTATTTGCGCCATTTCTCTCCATTCAGAATAAATATAATGAATAGCAGTTTTATCCATTTGTCCATGGAAAGCTGATAGTATTCTATTCCTTTTTAAAAATTGAAACGTTTGATTTTTACTTATAATAGTAATTTGACCTGTCCTTACGGACCTACACAAACTATCAAACCACTAGAGAGTTTCGAGAAGAACGCCAACAAATTCGAATATAAATTTTTTCACAAAATTACACTGCTTCATAGGAAAAAGTTTAAAATAACCAACACAATTTCTCCCACAATTTCAAATTCCTAAACGCATTTCAAGAGCTTTCCTAAACAAAATCTTGATTAATTACCAAATAACATAAATTAAAACTCTATTCAAAAGAAATCAAGAGGAAAAAAACTAATATATATATATACTGGAAACCACAAATTAAAACCTAAACATGCAAACATACTGCATCCTGAAAGAAAAAGGCCATATCAACCTGTACACAATTTCCTACATTTTTAAATTTTCATACATAATTCAAACTGTCCTACTATATAAAAAGAAATTTAACATATATTTAATTGGGAAAAATTTTACTTTTGCTTGATTATGGTATATTTCTCATTTTGCTTTGCTGATTATGGTATTTTCTCATTTTACTTTGCCGATTACTTCAGTATATTTCTCATTTTACTTTGCTGATTGCTGGTATATTTCTCATTTATTTTGCCGATTGCTGGTACTCATTTTTCATTTTACTTTGCTTGATTGCTGGTGGCCTCATTTTGCGCCTTTGCTGATTGCTGGTATATTTCTAAAATAAGAAGTTTTATGTGATCAATGAATTTGTTATAAGGATTACAACTGTCATAGACCTGCCATATCATGGTTTCTACTCTAACATGGCGTCTTATTTGTAGGTGAGAAATTGTAGGTAGATAAGAGTTGATGAAATTTTCACCGCTTGCTATCCACCTGAAGATGAAGATAGTTACATTAAATACAGAAACAAAATATGCTTCAAAATAATTTCGGTTCATTTCCAGTTAACTAATTAGCACCAGAATTGCAATATTTAGTTAATGGGGACTATCTTTAAAACTGATAAGTAATTCAGTATATTAATTGCTTTACCTTCAATTTAATTTAAAGAGTTGCTGTGGAATATCCAAAATTAAAATGTAATGGTAATTAATTATTTCTAAACAAATACTTGAAAATATTGAAAAATAGTTAAACATAATTGCAATTTTATAATTATATCTGATATTAGATTTGATGTTGTTTTTTGGTGTACGCTATGATTCGTGCATTAGATTGTAGTAGAAACAAATCAGCTGTTTCAAATATCTTTGTATTTGCTATAAAGATGTATTTATTAAGTTACCTTCGCTATCGCTTTAATTAGAGTTAAAATTGCTTTTATCGTCAGCGTATGTGAGGTGCTGAAGGAAACTTAGCTTTTTTAGTTTTCATAGTCGAAATGTCTCTAAAGAGTATTTTGTTTCTCAACATATCGCAATGCTTCGCTTTATGCTTCTATGTTTTAACCCTTTCGCGTTCATTGGTTTCTTAGTGAAACCACACATTGACCATTTGTTTTTTTTACTGCGCATGGAGCGAAACGTAGCTAATTTTTCTTTCATAACTTAAGAGTATTAAGTAACCAACATATAAAATTCAGTTCAGTACCGTTAGGTGTTTTTCAAGATATCGGCATTGCAAGAGCCAAATTGCTTTCGATCCTCTAAGAGCTCTAAAGTGATGAGTTCTTGCACAAATGGATATTTTTTAAGTTGAATCTTCAGTAATATTAGCTAGAGTTTAATATCGAATACTCACGTATACTTATAAATTAAATGCACATAATTTAGATTACATTTCGTTGATAATTATTCGGAGAATAGCCCGTTACCATTCATTGGTTTCACCATTAAATTCATAAATTTCTTCAAATAAAAATGCTAAATTTTTCCTTCACTTATTCTTATGATACTCACTTTTTGAAATAAATTTAAGTAATTTTCAAAGCAAACAAATTAATTGAACTTGAAGGGTTAAATATAGGTATGCACTATAGTAGTACGTCGCTAAAGCTTATTGCTTAGCTTTTTTTATTGTCTTAGCTAAGAGCTTATTAAAGCTTGATTTTAAATATTCATTTCATAGTGTCTTGGTATAGATTGCTTTGCTTTTTTGCAACATGTCAAATCTCACGTTGATTATAATCCGCTAATAGTTGTTAGTTAACGACATCAAACCATTTCCGTTTCATATCTTTACGAACAATTTATGATTCAAAATTTAGATAAAATTTAAACGACAGATAGACTTGAAAACGCTACTCTTTTTTAATGTTGCTTACCGGAACAAATACGTTGCAGAATCAGCAAAGCATTAGTGTTTGACATGTTAAAATAATAGTTATCATGGATTTTACTCCATGCTTTTGTAATAAACGAGGTGGCTTTTTAAAAAATAAAGCTGAGCTACGCATTGCTGCAGTGCTTATCGATACTATGCATATTCGCTTCCGGTTCTGGGGGGTTTCGCTATTGCTGCTTTTGCTCAAATGGATTGTTTTCATACTGCTTCTCAGGACTTCGTACGCTTTAGCTTTAGCTTCTTAGACTTTTTTTTCTTACCAGTAAGCGCTGAAAATTTAGCCCTCCATTATTTTTTGCTTCCTTGCCTTTTCTTTTGCAATTGGAAACTTACACAGCTGCTGAAGGTCTTCTCTATCATATGCACTAACCCATTTTCAAAATATTCCTCTCACTAATCTTTATTTCTACAGCACGCCTTTTCAGCATTCGTTAAGACCATTCTGTGGACCACATCGAATCAAGTAAATAACCATCCATCCAGTGCCTGTCACAATATCGTATTTCTGGAGCAGAAGAATCAAGAT
>BGPR01033182.1:0-17104 GCA_013235015.1 Araneus ventricosus | reverse complement strand
TTTTGTTGTTGTGAGTTTAGATGAAGTGCGTTGACTGTCTGCTCTAATGAGCTATTTGATAGTAAAACAGGGTTAAAGAGCAATAGCTGGATTTTTTAGAAAGAAATAAGTGCTGCATATTTTGAGAAACTCCCAAAAATGCTACATGAAAACTGAACATTACTATTTAATTAACAAATATCGGCATACACACAACTTTTTTAAAAAGTATTTTATGTATAATCACAAAATTAGCCAAGTGGGAAGCCAACAAAACATTTCGAGTTATTTCTATATTAGTGGAATTTTACAGAATTATTATAAGATTATTTGAAAAATTGCTTTATTACATATTTTTCCAATTACTATAAATTTAACTCTGGAGATCATAAAATGAATTTTAATTTTGAACTAGATAAAGAAACCGTTTTCTTATTTTCGTTTACGAGCAAAAAATAATTTCAGTCTTTTTTTAAATGTAAATAGGTCTTTATAAGAATGAAATAATTTGCAGAATAAGCTTACATATCAGGCTATCAAATAAAATCATTTAAAAGACTGGTGGCAATAAGAAACATATATATATATATATTTCTAACTTCTAGTAATATCTATGATAATTCCAATTTTGGCGTAAAATTAATTTAATAAAGAATATTCTGTATATTTCTATTTCTTAAGGTTGAGTTTTCTATTTTTTATATAATAGAGAAAGAAATTTTATTTCAGACCTGATATTTATATTTTAATGAAAAATCTTTTTTCAGCAAGCGCGGAAAGCTTATTATAATACGACTCCTAATAATTGAGATATCTTAAGCACCTTTATTTCTAAAGTAAAGTGTATGCATATAAATGTAAAATAAAGCAATTATATTTCAGTTATTATTTTGTTTTTTCAATGATGCAAATTTATAAAGATTCATAGGTTTTATACTATAATTTTATTTAAACACATATCACTGAATGTCCTCAACTACATCTTCAATATTTAGACTTTTCGAGTGTAAGAAATCTTTCTAAGCTATGACACTATGACTAAACTAAAAGATAGGATCCTCCAATTTCGATATCGAAACTTCCACAAGACCACCGCATACCTGCTTTGCCATTATCAAAGCAATCTCTATGAAATTTTTTCTATAAATAATAATTTGATTAATTTGAAATATTTTGATATTTATACCCATATTTTTTTTCAAAATTGTAAAGCAATGATTAATACTTTAGAATTTCTGCTTTCACAGATCTTAGTGACTTTTCTTATTATTATAAATATCAATCGATATCAAGTTCTTAATTTTCCTAGAAAAATTTAGTTTCATTAGGAAGCGATTACTTTATAGTGATAGCGTCAAATCTTTCAGAATAAATATTAAAAAAAGAATCAATGAACACAAAGCAAATTTTGCGTCATATATTTTCCGTACATCGCTTTCTGGGAAATGAAAGAGATTTTCAAACAAGTGGATAATTTCAGAACATAAAATGTCCGCTAAAAACCACCAACATAGCTAATTCAAGATATGTCTTAATTATTTAAAAGATTAATTCAAAAACTCTCCGTTTCCATTCAAAGGAATAAATTATAATATCACTTGATTGTAAATTTTTAAATCTCTACTATTAATAAAGTAGAATGTGTTTACTATTAATAAAGGTGTGTGTGATTATTATTATTATTATTATTATTATTGTTATTATTGAAACGGTATTATTATTATTGTTATTATTATTATTTGTGTGTTATTATGTATTGTGTGTGTGTGTGTATTATTATTTGAACTCTCTACAGCTCGCTGGGCTTAGAGGTCAAAATATGACATAAACATACTTTTGAGGATGGGAATGTGCAACTCGGAGCCCTTTTTTGAAATTTTAATTAATTAATAATGAAGCGAAATTTTGACGTTTTCTCTTGATAACTTCTCAAAATATTATAGAACAAAAATTATTTTTAAACCATTTGAAAGGGCAAAACATTACCTTTTTAATGATATCAATTAAGATGCCATACAATTATTTTTTAATTTTAATGAATTTTTAAAAATATGCCATAATTTACAAAAATAATTTTCATTGTTTGGACGCAATTCAAATCGTTTTTATTGTTTAAACTAATATTTATTCACTTGTTTGTCTGTCATTGTTGAAAGCTAGGGTAATATCTTAATGTTTAATGCTATGTTTTAAACAGCATATTTTCATTCAGCTAACATGCTGCTGGAAGTAAAATGTGCACTCCATTTTAAAGTTAAAATCAAATGCATATTTTGCAAGAGGAATTAGAGAGTGACGCTGATACACACAAGACGATGTTACATGACAGACAGTTACTTGACTCCATTAGGGACAGTCATGCAGACAATGGACAGAACAGGTGGAATGCTACTGAAAGAACATGGGATAAATATCCATCTGAATTTGATATATTAGATTGCTTTGTGAAGGGAACCATGGATATCAAATTATACATAAGAGATTCGATTGAATTTATATTCCCGGAAAACAAGCTGGTCGCCGAATGCGGCTAGTATCAAATAAAAACAAATTTCAGAGAAAAAACAGTAAAAGCAGCAGCCTTTTAAGGTCCTAACTTTAGAGTTATTACTGTTATGAATTTTACCATATTAGTTGTTACAATAAAATAGTAACAGATGCATAATGGCAATAAGATGCGGTTGATACAGATTTATACTATTGTAGTGCACCGTGCTGCCACCATCTCACTGTGATGTTTATAAGTCGATATCCACCTCTGGACATTGGGAATTCCTTTTGTCTAGTGGTTAGGATCTTCGTCTCGGAACCCAAAGTTCTCCGGTTCTATTCCGCCGCCACAGTGGTGACCCGGAAGAACACACAACCCCTACTTTCAGTACCACTACTAGATGGCAGCACCAAAAATTCCATCTACTTCTACATCCAACAGATGGCAGCACCTCAACTTCTACACCAAGCTCTCACAAATTCAAAGTCTATGACCATTTCATAGCACAAAGCCTGCACGTGCCTGCGCACGCACATAAAATGCGAGGTTACAATCTGCACATATGCACGCAGCACAATTGTCGCTTCCTTGATATTCAGATAATATCAAACAAGCTGGGGGTTGCTCCTGTAGTGCACCGTGCTGCAACCATCTTACTGTGATGTTTATAAGCCAATATCCACCTCTGGACATTGGGAATTCCTTTTGTCTAGTGGTTAGGATCTTCGGCTCTGAACCCAAAGGTCCCAAGTTCTAAATCTCGTACTGCCGCACTATAAATAAATCATTTTCTCAAAACTCGTAAAAGCAGACTTCCAAAATTGATTTTATAAGTTACAAGATACATACTAAGAAAAATATATTCTTCGTATTTTTCGGCATTTTTTCATTTCTTTCTCAGCTTTATCCCCAATTTTTTTAAATAAATCGAGCGCCTTATTCAGATTCAAACAATTTTATTAAGCGGGATCAGATGATATAGGCAAAAAGACTCCCGGTTCTACCACTGGCAGATCGAAAGAAGTTTATGCAAATTGGAACACAAAATTCTGGCACTAAAAAGTTATATTCCAAAAGGAGCTACCTATTTAAGTCCATCCAAGTTACATAAATATTTATGCTTTTTAGCTGCAGGGAGTTGAACGGTAGATTTCTAGTTTCAACGTGGATCTCGAGATAAAGAATTTTCATTCGTATTGATCCATATATAAACATCGTTTCTGTAAGCAACTTTGTCAAAGACGAACCGCTATATTTTCAATATGCAGTTGAGGATGATTTTTCTATTTCGGGAAAATCTAGCCAATAACTGCTTAATGCCAGATATTTAAAGATGTAACTTGATCACAAACATTAGTTTTGGATATTTCCAGCAATTTATTTTTAATTCGTTGTCGATTTATCCCGATGTAAGGTTATCTTAGGTGAAAACCATTAATTTTTGTTTAAATGTTAGTTAAAATAATACAAAAAAATAAATTGAAGGTAAATTTTAATTTTTTTCCTTCATGTCTTCAAAAATATTTATTCAGTGATACATTTATGTTAACCTTCCTCATTTGGTTAAGTTTTGTTTCTCAAACATTAGGCAATTCTTCTCATCTATTTAGTAAGCTAGTTAATAAATTAAAATAAATTATGTCAATAATAATTATTTTGTATTCAATTGCTCCTTCCTGCTGTGTTATCTTTTGCATTATTCCAATGAAACTGCGATGAATGCATTAAATGACCAAAAGTACATAAATGTATGATACATCCATCCCATACTTCCAGCAAGCTGAGATAAAAATTCTATCCTCTAATAAAAGGGATTTTTGAGAGGGATTTTATCCTCTAATGTACAATACATTTTTGTACTTTTGGTCATTTAATGCTATTATAATAATTTTAGATTCAATTGCTAATTCCTGCTGTGTTATTTTTTGCATTATTCTAATAAAACTGCAATGTATGGCATTAAATGACCAAAAGTACAAAAATGTAAGATACATCCATCCCATACTTCTAGCGAGCTGAGATAAAAATGCTATCCTATTACTGATCTTTATTAAAAGCCTCTAAATTCCCAATACTCTATCTCAAAGCTCAAATCAAATCAAACAGAATCCACTTATCCAAACGCCCAAAATGTTATTCGAACGCTAAACGTTATTAAAGTAATTATTCAGGCCACATTCCTAACCAAGGATTAGCATTTCACACGTCAGCCTGCAGGTCAATACGTCAAGCGACCAATTGGTTCCCAGTAAGTTTGCATTTCATAGGAGCTGACACGCTGTAGTGTAGCAAGTGTCAAGTGAGAAGTGAAATCAAGCATACCCTTGTTCACTGGAAGGTGACTCGGATATCACTCTACCAGCATCACTTTACATCTCTGATTTAATGAGTTCTGATACGCCATAATTTCAGATATTGCCTGATTATTATTAAGTAAATGCTATGTGTTTACGATAGCGATGAATTCATCCGTTTGGATTTACAGATGCAAAAGATTTATACCTTTATAGGACATAACTACGGGACATCTCCAAATAAATTTTTTTGGGTTATACAGTAGAATCTCGATTAATCGGGATCGTATTATCCGGGTTGTGGATTATCCGAGACGACCCCAAAATATTTGTAGAGAAAAATCTTAGAAGATTTGAGAAAGTCAGACTGTTCTGAAAATGTGGATGAAGAAGCAGTGGAAAATGAATTAACGAAGATTCGTCATTGGAATGTTGCGAAGTTTTGCTGATATTGTCTCGTGTAATTTGTGGTCCAGAAGGAACAAGGAATTTGAAGAATGTCCTGCAAGTGATGAGGAAAATCTTATAACTCATCAAAAATTAAGCCTCGGTGACGCATTAGTACACACTGAGGCGTTACTTAATTACTTGGAGCAAGAAGGTGGAAGCACGCCTTCAGAAAAAATGATATTGAGAAATCTGCGTAGTATAATTCGTCGAAGAGAAAATGAAAAACAAAAACAGACTTCTATCATTTCATTCTTCGCAAAACAGTGAGGTAAACTACATACGTTTTTCTTTTTAATTGCACGAGTTGTAAATCTAAAAAACATTAAAATTTCTTCTTAATTCTTTTTCTTTTGTATTAATTAAACTATTAATGTCTTATTGTATAATAATTTTACATTTCCTATCATTTTTCCAAAACTTTTCATCAAAATTTGCATAAATTGGATTATCCGGGATATTCGCTTATCCGGGACGAAGCATTTTTCGACCATCCCGGTTAATCGAAAGTCTACTGTATTATTATATAATGATGTTGTAATTACAAAAACATCAAACGTTTGCCCATTTATGAATTAATTTATGAAAATAAGGGGTGGTAAATATACTTACCAGAGATCATTTAGGGGAAACTGAGCGTTAATGGTAAAAATATCTTAGAATGTGAACTGGTAAGTACACTTACCACTTAATTTTAAGTCATTTAAAACAACTTTCTGCAATTTGTTTAGTAAGAAACCATGGAATTTCTGCGAATTGAAACTAAATATTTAATTAAATTAAATTTTGAAGTTCATTTTGGATTTGGTGGGACGGCTAGGCGGAAAGCAACATTGCATAAAAATAAAACTGTTGCAACCTGATACAATTTTACTAATAACATCTTAGCCACCTTTTGTGCTGAGAAAGAAATTAAAAAAATCATGAACTACAGAATTTAAATAATCAACACACCAAAAATGAAATCGAAATATGCATAAGATCATTGACAGGAAGATTTCGAATTTAAAGAAATTCCTACTGCATCAAAAGTTTTTGCTGAGTTTTAAAAATTGAAATTCTATTTAAATTAAATAAAATCAATAAAAAATACCGATAATTAAATATAAGTATATTTTAGACATAAGGAGCACAATACGACTTGGTTTTATTTCTGAAAACATTTCTGTGTGTTGAAATTTTATGACACACGTTAAAAATTGATGTAGTTACGAAAAGATTCACACAGTGAACGGCCAGTAGTAAGTATACTTACCACTTTTGAATTTAATTACGATTAAACTATAGAATTAAAGTTTTTCTGTATTATTATTGTAGCTCATTCGAATGTTAAGCATCCTATTATCCTATTTACAATACTTTTACGAACCACCAGAAAAATTATTTTGTAGGTGGTAAGTATATGTACCAGAGAACTGCAATCATTCTATAGACAGACAGCTGTATGTTCACCTGACTAGTTGGCTGGTCAGCGGTGGTTCACCTGTCTGATTTTAATCGTACAATGAATAATGTTTCCATTTTGTATTATATTTCCTCTTATCATTACTGAATTTCGGAATACTGCAATGAAAAACTATCTATATATTTAAAATAATTGGCAACACCAGAAGACCATTCCCTCAGCCACAGCCACTGGTCCGATATCGATAATTTTTATTTCATATGGAAGTTTACGGTGTCTAGATGTGCCATCAATGGTCGCTTGCCACCAACCACCCTCCATTTTCAAGAGAAATCGAAAAAACGCATTCTCTGTGGGGAAATCATGAGAAAATCCTCAAGCCCCAATGACTGGACCGATTTCGACAATTTTTGTCTCATCTGAAAGCCCTCTAGACATGTCATCAATGGTTACCTGCCACCCACCACCCTCCATTTTCGAGAGATTTCGAAAAAAAACAGTATTTCACTCTACATTCTCTATGTGGGGAGAGCCATAAGACAGTCCCTCAACCCCATCCACTGGACCAATTTTAGCAATTTTTATTTCATATTAAAGCTTATGACATCTAGATATGTCCACAATGGTCGCATGCCATCCTCCACTCTCCCTTTTTGACACATATCGTAAAATAAAACTTTGGCGAAGTCCCTCAGCTTTTGCAATCGCCTATTCGCCAATTTATTTAGACAAATTTCAAGCATAAACGCAGGCTATTAATATAAATGGCGAACTGCTGGTCGCCAAAGGCGGATAGTTTAATATTATTTATGTTAGGATCATATGCCAACTTTTATTTATTTTTGTAATGTAATATTCTTGCGGGTTGCTGAAATACAATTTCATGAATTGCGTTAAAATTCATGGAATTCTATAATTTCAATCGCCATTGAAATAATATTTCTCATTTTTAATTATCTCCAAATATCTATTTAATGCTTTAGAAGCCAAATTCTATTTAAAATATACTTTTATGTAATAATGGGGAAGAAATCGGTGTAGCACGATTGGCTTAGAATGTAACGTCGAATGTAGAGAGCTACACTGAACGTCAACACGTAATTTTTTTGTGTTAATCAGGACTTTATAGTAGACGTAAAAAATTCATGCGGAATTGCTCTAAACAAAAAAACTCTGCTTACCTTCTACCTTTTCAAATTCAGTGCATGCCGGAGGAAATCGATTCAGTCATGTTTTTTTCCCCTTCTGAAAACCTTTTTTTTATTAGTTGGACGTTTTTTTACTCAGTCCATGACAATTAGACATTCCAGAATTTTTCTTTCCTGAATAACAATTAGATGCTTATAAAATATCTGCGTTCAGCTTACATGCATAATCATCAATAACTAAACCATTCCAAAAGAGAAATAAAATTCTTATAATATTTTACTCCATTGTGAAAGAATACAGAATTCCGTATAAGGAATTAAAATCTGGTGCTTCAATACTTAAAATGAAATATTATCTTGACATAAAGGCACAAAATGCTTTTAAATATTCTCAAGAAATGAATAAAAACATAAACAATATTAATAATTAGATAGTCTAACTATTTCCATTTTTAAAATAATTGTTTTTATTTCAAAATTAAGCTGCTTATATTGTAATACAAAGCATTTCAACCTTAAGATACAAAAAATTACTTTTGCTTTTAAATTCAACATATATTATAGTATTTTTAATTTTCAAGTCCTGCTGTATCGTAAGAACATCATTTTGTATTAATCTAAAGAATACATAGAAGTTTTTCCTGTTTTGAAATAATTTTTTCTATATCATTTATCGTTGATCTCATAGAAGCTACTTTGAAAATAGGATTGTCAAAATACAAGGTCTTTGATTGTTTCGAGAAATTTCTTAAATAGCTTAAAAAACAATCCATTTAGTAGTTAATTAAATCACTAATATTTTTTGTTTACTTCAGAATACACATAAGTGTCGTCTTAATGTAATCTTTTTCAAAATAACCTTGAAAATACAAACATAGAAAAACATACAAAAAATATTGCGAATTATTTTTATGCTACAGAAATTTGATGTTTCGTTTTCGTGATTATTTAATAAATCTCCACATTATATATATATTTTCTAATTGCTAAGGAATTTGATTTATGAACCAAGAAAATAAAATTCTTCTTCCACAAATAAAAATACGTATATCTTATTTAGAATGTAATATAGTACTCATAATATTTTTTTATTTTATTTATAAGGGTGAAATGATTTACAGAATGACTCAACAAATCAATCTATCAATGAAAACAAAAATGAAAGTTTATAAAATATCAACTCAATTTGTTCTATGTTGTAAAAGTATATATTTCTAGTTTTAGAAAAAAATATATTTACCTCAAATTTCGCCATAAAATGAATTAAATATAAAAAAAATTTGCGTTTTAATTACATCAGTTTACATTTTCTTTTAAATAATTAAACCATATATCTATTTCTTCAGTATCACATTATATATTTGATATTTATATATTATTATATAAATTAATATTTATAATAATAATATATTATATATATATATGATTTGATATCTTCCAGTAACACCTTCAGTCCATTCATTTTGCCATTTCCTTGTCAAATGGCAAAATGAATGGAATGAAGTTGTCACTGGAAGGAATATTTATAATCTAATTCCAAGAGTCAAAATGCGTATGGAACCATGCAGAAAAGAGGAAATAATCTTCTTTACTGGACAAGGCCCGTTTCCTACTTATCTGTACAGATTTAATTTAATAACTTCAGAGTATTGTATCTGTGGAGGCATAGGAAGTAAGTTACACTTTGTAACCGAATGTCCATTAACAGAACCTTGGCAGCTAAAGAAACCTTCGTCCCACCTTATTCATGTTCGGTTACGCCAAGTTGCTGGTAATCAACAATCAACAAATAAAATGCACATTATTGTGAGGTTTATACTTGCCAACAGTCAGCTCTTCCTTAAAAATCAGATCTGCCAACTGCTCTCTACTACTTCATTCTTTCAATGAGTACGAAGTTCAGTAATCAACATGAAAAAACAAGATCAAGATAAAAAAAACATATAGAAAGTCTTTCTAGTGATACCATGGACTCTTCTACAGATAGAGACTCTTCTAGCTATGGATACTTCTGTTATTATTTAAGTTTCCTTGTTTTAGTTACTTAATTTTTACAAAATTTTTCTTTTTCTTTAGGTTGCTAAATATATTTTTTATTTTTTTATATGCTTCCACATCATGTCCATCAAAACCGATTACAAAGGATCATAATGATTCTAGATACGGGTAAATGAAGTGGTGTGATATATATATTCGATTCAAAATTTCTCTTACAATTCGTAAATGAATTCTTATACTATAACTCCCAGTAACCTAAAATCCGTAATCACTAGTTTTCTGCAACAAAATGGTGCTTAATAGCAATGTAATTTCAACTATCATGTGGTTTTCTCCATATTACTGGTTCAGAAAAACTCATTTGTTTTATAATAAAACTATTATTAAATACTCAGCATTGAATTCTTCCTACTACTTAAGCTTCAAGCATTCCACAAACATGAGCATTATATTTAAACTACTCAAACGCAAGGAATTTTTTAAGTTATGATATTGAAGAGATTAATTGTTCGATGGTAAATACATCTAAAATACAATTTATAAAGTGTATTTAAAAGTAGGTATTACATCCCGATGTCTTGATAAATCGAAATAATCAAAATGAAATAATTTTAATATGATGCTGTTAATTACAGATCTATATCTCTTAACATTCGGTTATTCACTAGGTGATTCATTTTTTCAAAATTAAATTATAACTTCCTTATCAAACTACAGTGTTGGACAGACATATCAAACAAAGAGCTAAAATTTTACGTCTGGATAATTTAATGAGATTTTATGTCTTATTTGTTTTACCAAATTTCACTTGGAAAGCTTAATCATGCAGAAAAATTATATGGAAGAAATAAATTTTCTTCAAAAAACATAATCATTTATGAAAGACACTTTTCGTTTTTCTAATTTCAATTTTCCTCATATTTACTGAGAATCATTCGTCAAGTTCTTCTCTGAAGAAACTTTAAAAATATTTCCAAATTATTTTACAAAAAACTACTCATCTTTCTAAGCTGTCTCAAAAGAATTCATTCAATATCAGTTTAATTAAATATCAATTACTTGAAATGGAATAGAATATATGGAATAGATATATGGAAATTTGTAACTACGATTGATTCCAGCCAATGGGGAAAAGAGATATCAAGAAATAAAAAATAAATCTCGAATGTTATATCTTCAAAATTAAGAATCAGAATCTCGAGTCCAGATTTGGATTACGTTGATTTATAGTTCCTTCAGAACACCTGATTATAGCATCCCTAGATTTTGACCAGAGATCCTTCCTGTGTGTTCCATATTAAAAAAGTTCCTTTCTTTTGTTAACCCAGAGCTTCTGTTCTTCTTCTCTTTTCTTTCACTCCCTTTTTTTATTGCCTTGTCCACTTTTTAGTACAACAAAATTTGAGTGAATCAATTTAAGAAGAATAAACCTGAAGGTTATTTGAAATTTCTTCTTTCTTATGCCAAGCCCACTCCTTCACAATTGCATCTCTTTTCTTTCAGCGTGAAAGATACTTAATTGAACATTTTGAAGATTTCCGACTCAGTTTTGGAGGGGGGATGTTAGCTAGGCGTTCAGAAGGGTGGAGATGAAATGAGTGGTTTTATGTTAAGAAATAAACCAAATAGAATAAGAAATAGTAAGTTAGGTTAACAGATATTGATTGAAAGTAAACGGAGAAAAAACAACTTTTGTCGGGTTAAAATGTATTTAATTTTAAATAGAGTGCTTTGAATTTAGAAAAACCGGCATTTCAGAAGCTTTATTTATAAACAGATTGATGAAATGTTTTAACTTTATTGCACTGTTTTGTTTCCTTGTATGGATATTTAATGTAAAATGAAATGATTTCTCGATGCATTTTGCTAATTTAACATCAAAATGTTTATTTTAAGAGATATATTAAAATTTATGTACTTTTAGATTTCAATTAACTTATTCGAATGCGCCATTCGAAGAATAACTTAAACGCTGTTGATTTCAATTCCTAGCAATTATATAATCAGTAAAAAAATATTTCTTATTTGTTATAAATATTGCGAATATTGATAATCTGAATATTTAATTAATTTTGTATAGCTATTCTATTTAACTAATGAAAAATCCAAAACAATAACAAATTGAAGAACAAGATCAAATTTTGAAAAAAAAATATTATGATTTTTATTTATAGTATCCAACTATGGTTTTATAAAAATTATCAATAAAAACATCAAAACTCATTTTACAATTCAAAATAAATGGAAGAAAATGAACAGAAAATCATTTTGGAAACTCACTCTAAAAAAGGAAAATAACTATTTTGGAAACGAAATTCTAGAAATGCTAATCGTTTTAAACGGACTAAAAATATTGAATAATGGAAATCGATTTACTGATGTATGGAAATTGAACTCTTTTCCTTCGTATGTTCGTTTCATTCAATGAGATGATCTAAAACAATATCTAGAATATCTCTAATATTTCAAGATGTAGCTATAAGAACTTTTACAAACAAAAAGCTTTACTACCTCCTACGCCTGGAAATAAAACTCTAAACACATTAATCGTCTTGAAAGGATTAAAAATATTTAATTTACCTGATGTATGCAAATCAATTTCCTTCCTAAAAACTATTATTTTCCATCAACATAAGCACTTAAAAGAACACGAATATCTCCCGTATTTCAGTATGCAGTTACAAGAACTTTTACATATCAGGGCAAGTATTACTGAATTGATATATGCTGAAGGATCATGCCACTAATGGACTATACCACTTGCTTTGTTATTTTTGCACGTATTTTTGCTTTAGAGCTTAAAAATATCAACTAGAAAAATTAGAATTAATTTAAGAAATAAAAACTTTAACTTAAGCTTTAAAGCTTCTTGCAGAAAAATTTCCCAATTATTTTGAAACCATTTCGAATAAAGCCCTTAGCCTTTAAAAAAAATGGACTAGAATGGATTCCTTGTTTGTTTGTTTTTTTCGATTATTTTTGAGTTTATCTTTGTTTTTCGGCTTTCTTTGAATGATATTGAATTCCATTATATTTTTCCTTTATATTTTTTCAAATATTCCTTCATATTTCATTTGCTTATCGTGCCCGATTAACGTCTTCTCTTCCTCTAGTTTCTTGTCATCGCTTCCAATTCCATCTCCTCTGCAAACCAGAAGAGGAAATTAATGATTCAAATCGAGGAAAATCGAAAACGTTTAAGGAAAAACATGTCTCGAATTGTTTCTATCTGTGTTCCACTTTCTCAGTCTTCTCCGCTTTCATTGGAAGGGACTCTTCTCTTTTCTGATTCTTGAATCATTTGTTTGAATTAAAAATAAAATGAGAAAAATTCAAATGAGAATCCGTCGAATTCTTAAAATCGGAAATGAAAAATGTAATCTTGCAAGACTACAATCCTGTTTTAAACATAGTCGAGGAATTCGTTGATAGGCTTCGTTTTATAACCTGATGATTGCATCCGGGACCAACCCACTACCCAATCTTTTATGAAACGACTCTAACCATATCCTAAACATCCACGTATCTTGTAATATGTAAGCTTTATTATATAATCTAACCTGAAATTTATTTTTTTCTTTTATCTAGAAGCCCTGACCTACCCTTGCTGCAGTAAATGATGATCGTGGTGTGTTTCAAATAAATAATCTTGATAACTACTGGAAGAAGAGCATAGTAGTGATACCCAGGAAACTTTCGATCTTATTTGATAAAATATTGTCTCCGTTTAAAGCATTCAGAAGTCTATTATGTAGACGTACGATGGGTCATAAAAACGTATCGGGAGAGGTGCCCTACCTGAAAGCTAAAGCTAGCAGATCAATGACGCTTGGCAGATACTGACCTTGAACTCACCCACGCATGTTCCAAAAGTTACAAGGTCCAAGCATCCACCACTTCTGTGCAGAAGAAGTGTGAAAATTTTCGTGCTGCGCTGTCGTCGCATTTGTGATGGAAGCAGAAGTTCAGTCGAAAATTGCTAAGGAAAAAAGAAAGAGGAAGTGTATTTTATAAATGAAAAAAATATTAATGCAAAATAATAATAAAGCATCCTTCTAAAGCTGCGTTACCTTTTTATCGATCCAATATTTTAACTAAAATTATTTGGTGTTATCAGCCTTAATATATTATTACGTAAAATATTTTTAGCTGAGCCTTATGAATACTTGAAAAACAGTTTCAAGAGAATTAATATTTATTTTTATGCGATGCGTGTTTCCAGAGTGATTACAGCTAGAGAATAGAATGTTTTATTCATAAATATATCGATATATATTGTCCTATTCGAAATAGGAAACCTTTAATAAATGAAATTACATGCAAGAGACTTTTAAAAAAGTCATTGAGGTTACCTGTCAAAAAATCTTCAAAATTGTGAAAAAACTCTTGACATCAATCCAAGTTTACACATTTCACTTCGACGAAAATATGTCTATTTTAAATCTTAATTAAAATTTAATAAAGTATACTCCAAAATATGAAACATCTTCCCATCAAATTCTAGCACATTCTTCATCTTAGCTGTGACTCTCACACGAAATAGCTTTTAATATCATTTTAAAAAGCGCGAAGAGTTTCTGACGGGTCATCACTATTCTTTACATTTTATTGCACAGGAGGTGGAAAAGACACCGCATATTTCGTGACACGGGATTTCCACTTGCATCAAGGAGTTCTGAATTTGCATGAGCAAACCCTTCTTTTGTGACAAATCTCTAGAGATAGGACATGTCCTGGCTGGCATAATGATCAAAGACAAGTCTCATTTCTGAACTAAAAGTCTATTAGCTCAGAGAAGAGACTTGTTTTCCTACAGCATATATTATTTAATAAGACCGTCGGAATTCAGATTTTTCTCTAGAATCAAAGTGGCCTCATTAGCTAATTGAAATTTTATGGTGTCTGCCTCGAAGTTTAAAAGTGGCGTGCGGAAGTCTAGAAACATCAGACGTGTTTCGTGTGTGCGAAATGTCTGATGGTAATGGTACATTTTCCTCTTTCTTTAGTTAGAATTGTCTCAGTTATAGAGGATAATGTGTGTCTAGAAATGAGTTGGAAAATAATATTAATGCAGGTGTTAATGATTGTCCTTTTGTTGTTGTGAATTTAGATGAAGTGTGTTGACTGTCTGCTCTAATGAGCTATTTGATAGTAAAACAGGGTTAAAGAGCAATAGCAGGAATTTTAGAAGAAAATAAGTGCTCATATTTTAGAAACCCCAAAAATGCACACATGAAAACTAACATTTACTATTTAATTAACAAACATCGATAACACACGCTTTTTAATAAAAGTATTTTATGCATACCCACAAAAATTAGCCAAGTGAGAACCAACAAAACATTTCTAAATTATTTCCTATATTAGTAAAATTTTTGCAAAAGAATTATTATAAGTCTTAGTTGAAAAATTGTTTTTCAATTACTATAAATTTAACTCTGGATCATAAAATGAATTTTATTTTGAACTAGATAAAGAAACCGTTTTCTTATTATTCGATTTACGAGCAAAAAATAATTTCAGTGATCTTTTTTAAATGTAAGATGGCTTTATAAGAATAAATAATTTTGCAGAATAAGCTTACATATCGGGCTATCACAAAAAAATCATTTAAAGACTGATCGCAATGAAAACATATATATATATATATACATATATCTTTAACTTCTAGGAATATTTATAATAATTCACCATTTTGCTAAAATTAATATGACAGTGAGAAATATTCTGTATATTTCTATTTCTTCTTAAGGTTGAGTTTTCTATTTATATAATAGAGAAAGGAATTTTATTTCAAGAGCTGAATATTTATATTTTTAACGAAAAAATCGTTTTAAGCATCCACTTGAAGTTTAGTAAAATATGACCTCTAATAATTTAGACTCTAAGCACCTTTATTTCTAAAGTAAAGGTGTATACATATTAATTATATATGAATTTCATTATTATTTTTGTTTTTTCAATATTGCAAATTTACATGAAGATTCATAGGTTTATACTATTTTATTTAACACACATCACCTGAATGTCTCAACTATCATATTCGATATTTGACTCTTTCTTTTTCGAGTGTAGCAGAAATCTTTCTAATCTATGAAACTATGACTAAACTAAAAGATGGAGGTCCTCCAATTTCATCATTCGATATAGAAACTTCCACAAGACCACTCGAATACCTGCTTTGCCATTATCAAAACAATCTCTACCTGAAATTTTTCTATAAATAATTTGATTAGTTTGAAAATTTTGATGATATTTATACCCGATATTTTTTTTTCAAAAATTGTAAAGCAATGAGTTATACTTTAGAATTTCTGCTTTCACAGATCTTAGTGACTTTTTTTCTTGTTATTATAAATATCAATCGATAATAAGTTCTTAATTTTCCAGAAAATTTAATTTCATTAGAAGGATTACTTTATAGTGATATGTCAAATCTTTCAGAATAAATATTAAAAATAAAGAATCAATGGACACAAAGCAAATTTTATATATACTCGTACATCGCTTGGAAATGTAGAAAGAGATTTTCAAACAAGTGGATAATTTCAGAACATTAAATGTCCATCAAAAAACCACCAACATAGCTAATTGAGATATGTCTTAATTATTTGAAAGATTAATTCAAAAACTTCCTGTTTCCATTCAAAGGAATAAATTATAATAGCACTTGATTGTAAATTTTTAAATCTCTCTATTAATAAAGGAGTAGTTTACTATTAATAAAGGTGTGTGTGTGTGTGTGTGTGTGTGTGTGTGTGTGTGTGTGTGTGTGTGTGTGTGTGTGTGTGTGTGTGTGTTGGAGCTCTACAGCTCGCTGGGCTTAGAGGTCAAAATATGACATAAAACATACTTTTGAGGATGGGAATGTGCAACTCGAGCCCCAAAATTTTAATTAATTAATAATGAAGCGAAATTTTGACGTTTTCTTGATAACTTTCAAAATATTATAGAATAAAATTATTTAAACCATTCCTTAGGCAAAACATTACCTTTTTTTAATGATACCAATTAAGATGCCATAATTATTTTAATTTTAATGAATTTTTAAAATATGCCATATCAAGCAAAAAATAATTACTATTGACGTAACTGTTTTATTGTTTTAAACTAATATTTATTCACTTGTTTTTCTGTCATTGCTGAAAGTTAGGGTAGTATCTAATGTTAATGTTATGTTTTAAACAGTGCATATTTTCATTCAGCTAACATGTTGCTGGATGTAAATGCACCCATTTTAAAGTTAAAATCAAATGCATATTTTGCAAGAGGAATTAGAGAGTGACGCTGGGATACACACACAAGACGATGTTAGCAATAATGTAACTGAACGAAGCAATAA